>VMDO01027152.1:0-25682 GCA_007922755.1 Pedetes capensis
AACACTTCAGAAAATGGGAATAGAAGAACACCTAATTGTATTCATGAGGAATCTGTATGTGAACAAGGAGGCAGTTGTTCCAGTAGAACAAGGAAACACTGCATGGTTTAAAGTTTAGAAAGGTGTGCGTCAGGGCTGTATACTTTCACCCTATCTCTTCAGTTTATATGCTGAGCAAATAATCCAATAAGCTGGACTTTATGAGGAAGAATGGGGCATCAGGATTGGAGGAAGGCTCATTAACAACCTGCATTATGCAGGTGACACAACTCTGCTTGCTGAAAGTGAAGAGGATTTAAAACATTTACTAATGAAGATCATAGATCATAGCCTTCAATATGGGTTGTGACTAAACATCAACAAAACAAAATACTTATGACTGGGTCAGCATGCAAATTCACAATAAATGGAGAAAAGATTGAGGTTGTCCAAGATTTTGCTTTGCTTGGCTCTATAATCAACACCCATTGAAGCAGCAGTGAAGAACTCAAAAGATGCATTGCTCTAGGAAAATCTATGGCAAAAGATCTCTTTAGAGTATTGAAAAGCAAAGATGTCACATTGAAGACGAAGGTGCGTCTGACTCATGCCATGGTATTTTCAGTGGCATCATGTGGTTGTGAAACCTGGACATTGAACAAGGGAGACAGGAGAAGAATGATGCTTTTGAATTGTGGTGCTGGAGACGTCTATTGAATATACCATGGACTGCCAAAAGAACCAACAAATCTGTCCTAGAAGAAGTGCAACCAGAGTGCTCCTTGGAAGCAAGAATGGCCAGACTGCATCTTACATATTTCAGACATGTAGTCAGGAGAGATCAATCTCTAGAGGAAGACATCATGTTCGGGAGAGTGGCAGGTCAACGCAAAAGAGGAAACCCCTCCAACAGATGGATTGACACAGTGTCTGCAACAATTGTTGTTGTTGGTAGGTGCCGTCGAGTCAGTATCCGACTCATAGCGACCCTCCTAGGGTTTTCAATGGCTGACTGTTTCGGGATTGCATTGGGAGTGGATTGCCAGGCCCTTCTCCCATTTTTGTGGTGCTGGGAATCAAACTCGGGACCTCAGAGACTGCAGCGCAGCCCTCTACCAGCTGAGCTAAATCCCAGCCCATCTGCAACAATAGGCTTCAACATAAATAAGATCATTTACCTGGCACAGAATTGGCAAGTGTTTCAATCTGCTGTACATAGGGTTGCTATGAGTCGGACTCAACTCAACGGCACCTAACAACAACAACAGCATTAAATCTATAGATTGCTTTTGGTAGTATAGCCATTTTTACAATATTTATTCTCCCAATCCATGAGCAGGGGAGGTCCTTCCACCTTCTAGTATCCTCTGCAGTTTCTTTCTTTAACATCTTGAAGTTTCCTTGTAGAGATCTGTAGCATCTTTAGTTAGATTGATTCCTAAATATTTAAGTTTTTGGTGGGCTACCATGAAGGGATTATAACCCTAATTTCCTTCTTTTCCTGATCACAGTTGGTGTAAAGGAAGGCTACTGATTTTTGAGTGTTAATTTTGTATCCTGACACTTTGCTAAAGGAATTAATTAGGTTTAAAAATTTTCTAGAGGAGTATTGGGGATCCTTTACGTAAAGTATCATGTCTTCCATGAATAAGGATAATTTGATCTCTTCTTTGCCTGTCCGTATCCCTTTGATTTCTTTCTCTAATCTAAGTGCCCTGGCTGTGACTTCAATCACAATGTTAAGCAAGGTAGGGGGAGGGAACATTCTTGTCTTGTTCCAGATCTTAGAGGAAATGGTTTTAATTTTTCTCCATTTAATATGATGTTGGCTGTAGGTCTGTCATAATGATGTTAAGTTATTCCCCTGTTATGCCTATCTTCTCTTGGGTTGTTATCATGAAAAGGTGTTGCACTTTGTCAAAGGCCTTCTCAGTATCAATTGAGATAATCACGTGACTTTTGCTTGCAAGCCTCTTGATATGTTGAATAACAATCAATTTCCACATGTTGAACCAGGCTTGCATCTGTGGAATAAATCCCATTTTGTCATGATGAACAATTTTGTTAATCTGTTGCTGAATTTGGTTTGCCAAGATTTTGTTGAGAATTTTTGCATCTATGTTCATTGGGGAAATTGGTCTATAGTTTTCTTTCTTAGATGTGTCCTTGCATAGTTTAGGTATCAAGGTGATGGCAGTTTCATAGAATGAGTTTGGGAGTGCTCCCTCCTTTTCTACTTTTTGAAGTAATTTGAGGAGAATTGATATTAATTCTTCTTTGAATGTTTGGTAGAATTCTGCTGTGAACCCATCAGGTCCTGGGCTTTTCTTTGTTGGGAGGTTTTTTTATTACCTTTTCTATTTCAGTGTGTGTATGGGTCTGCTTAGGTTGCTTGTGTCCTCTGGGCTTAATTTTGGTAAATTGTATGTGTTAATAAACTTATCCATTTCTTCGGTATTTTTGTATTTTGGGGAATACAATTTCTCAAAGTATTTCCTGATGATTTTCTGGATTTTTTTGGAATTGCTTCTTTCAAAACTGCTTCTGTGTTGTCTAAGGTGAATATTTGTACAATAATGTGTCATGGGGAGGACCTATTTTTATCTTGTCTGTTTGGGGTTCTGAATGATTCAGTTGTATAGGTACCTATCTCTTGCATTAGGTTTGGGGAGTTTTCATTCAATATTTCTTGGGATAAATTTCCTAATCATAGTGTTAATTTCTGCTCCTTCATGAACTCCCTGAATTCTTATGTTTTTGTTTCTCATTTTTTCTGAAACATCTTGGAGATCTTGTTGATACTATTTTATCATTCTCTCCATCTTAGCGTCTGAGTAACTAATATCTTGTACCACTTTGTCTGTATATGAGATTCTCTGTTCAGCCCTCATCCTGTCTAGATCCTGAGGATTCTATCAAAATGTTTATTTCATTGAACTTACCTTGCATCTCAAGGATTGCTGCTTGATTTTTTAAATATTTTCTAGCTCCTTGGAGAATACAGAATCCAAATGAGACAACTTCTTCCCCACAATCTCAAGAGTACTGGCAGTGTTAGCTTTGATGTCTCTTAGCATATTTTTAATAAAGATTCCGAATTCTGATTCTGACATCTCTAGAAATCTGGATCCCTTGATATTGTCTATTGAGAGGCTTTGGTCTATGCAATCTTCATATCCAGCATGTCCTTTCATGTTTCATGTTTTTTTTTTTGTTTTGTTTTTGTTTTTTTTTTTTGCTGAGGCTTACCCATTGCTTAGTGTAGGCATTAGGTTCCACCTCCTCTGAGTGTAAAGAGATTCTCCCTCTGGTGTTCCTTTGAGTTTGGGTGATGATGTGTTGCTAGCTCTTTTCCCTCGATTCCCTGAATTGTAGTTTGCAGCCTCAGTTCCTGATGTCTAGATTCTGCTGCAGACTGTATTCAGCTCTGTGCCCTTCAGTTTCTCTCCCCTGCATTCTCAGCCCCCAATTGGTCTACAGCCTTCTCTGTGTGTCTTAGGTTGTCTAGTCTGTGGGACTATTACTCTGAACCACCAGCCTTACCCAACCCCAGATGAGCCTTGTTCTGGACCAGCTCTCATAGATTCAGAGAGCCATCAGCTTGTGTTGCTCTTCACCATGCCCTGGACTCTCCAACCCTGTTTCCCACTCTCCATTTCATGGTTCCAATGGAACTGGGGGCCAGGGTGGCAACCATCTCTACTTCTCTACTGGGGGACATGGAGGGAGAGGAGATGGGGAAAAAAGAAGAAAAGGAAAAAAATGAGGAAGTGGAGTATAGTGAGATTGAAAATAATAAAGGGAAGATAAAAATAGGAAAAAAGGTAATAAGGAAAAGAAAGAGAGGGCTATAATAAGCCCCAGCAGCAATTAAAATGAAAGAATGAGCAGGTGTCTCACTTGAACACCCTCACAGTCCCACTTTTGTTCACTTCTTAGAGACCTTTCCCTAGAGCCCTTTACCTGGAGACCTTAGTTTTAACTGCCTTTCCTCCTGTCAGCAGCAGACATCCACCTTCTGAGAGGGCCCCGCCTCACTTCCCTTATGTGACAGTTGTTGCCCAGCGTTCCTCAGTATCTACTTCCTGCCTGCGGCTGCCTACTGTTGCCTCTGCTTATAGATCCATTTTCATTCTTTTCTTGTGTAAAATTTCCTAAGAGATTTCTTGGTTCTGCTGCAGGAAAAGGGATTTTCCCTACCCTCTCTCTCCTTGAAAGTCAGCAGGTCTGCAGGGGAGGGGTTTTTGCACAGCATCCCTCCATTGGGGGTTGAAGATGGAAAGTCCACATGGGTCTCTTGGGCTGGACCAGGATTCAGGGCGCTCTTGACAACCCACCCTGTGGGGTGTTCTGCCTGTGCTGCATTAGCAGAGAGGTGGCGTATGCCCTGCTGACCTTCTGAGACTTCTGCCTCTCCCACAGAGCTCACATGCCAAAATCTCAGCTCACAGAGTGCAGCCCAAATGGCAGCAACAGATGATGGTGAGCCAGATCCCAATGCCAGGCCTTCTGCCCTCTCATGTGTCCTGAGCCCTGCTGCCATGCTCACTCACTTGCTGATCCTATGCTGCAGTGGGTGGGATGATATTATGCCACCCCCAGTGGACCTGAGGCCTGTACTCTCATGTGGGATTTGTGCCACACTGATTACCTATCACAAACTGTATGACCAGGACCTCTGGGGGGGGATGGGAGATGCGCTACTGGCGCCGGCCATAACTAGTGTCTGGGACTCACTCACTAGTTGCTGTCTGTGGGAAGTGCTCCTCTGTCTTATCAGCAGGATGATGGTGGGTTGCCAAGGCTATGTTCCTTGGTGGTTCCAAATTCAAGAAGCCCACATGAAGTTTTTCCTAGGCTGTATGCTTTCCATTCTCTGCCATCTGGGGGATGGGTGATCATCCTAGGCAGTTTCTCTAGTTGTTTTCCATTTTGGATTCCAATCTCTCTGGCCTCCAGAATCTCTGCATATCCGTGCAGTCCACATCATACCAGAGGAATTTGCTAGTGGGTTTCCTGTTGGCCCAGTTCTGTGTAGCTGATAATTTTCTCTTCCTGCTGGAAAAAATCTCCACATTTCTGGTGGCACACTTTCCCTGACTGGCCATACTGATTCCTTCTCCCTTTTTAAAAATTTTTTTTGCAGGTTGTGTTATTTACCTAAACTGTGAAATTTTTTAACACCTCTAGCTCTTATCTAATTTATTATTCTGACTGATCAATATGAGTTCTAGTCCATTGTTTAAGCTCTCCTCTTTGTCTGCATCTCAAGGCATGTGTTATCTGTCACCATCCTAACTGATCTGTAATGTCAGTTTTTTTTAAATGCTTGTATAATAATATATAGGAATATGTAATATACACTTGCTGAATGAGTGAATGAATTGAATTTGTCCAAATTATGCTAACAGTGTCCAGTTTCTAAATCCAGTGACCTTCTTAGTATATCATCCATGTAGAACTGGACAAACATAAACTCTTATCAACAGTAAGAAAGATTTCAATAAGTAATGAGCATATAGCTGAGTCTGGAAGAAAAATGGAAGAAAAAATTATGTGAGCTAAAGTTTGGAGGAGGGCTGGTATTTACCTTAATTGACAGAGTACTGCTCCATAGTTTCTGAGGACCCAGGTTCAACCCTTAGCACCACAAAAATGGGAGGACATGAATTTAGCTCAGTTGACAGAGTACTGTTCCACACATTCTTAGAACCCAGGTTCAGTGCTCAGCACCACAAGGGAGAAGGATGTGGCAGTCCACTCCTGAAACAATCCTGAAATAATCAGCCATTGAAAACCCTATGAGGGTCACTAAGAGTCAGGCTGATTTGAAGGCATCTAACAAAAACAACAAAGTTTGGAGGTGAAATTGAGAATCTGAATGTTTATAAACTATGCTACCAAGTTTTAATTTGAGATAGCCAAGTCATTCTCAGAATGTGTCCCACACACATGTTAAGAGACTCTGGGGTATATAGATCAAAAGAACAGAAACTAGAAAACAACTCAACTGTATTTTATAGGTTTTTAAGCACTAGACCAAAGTTTCTGCCTTATTTTTTAGTCAGTAGAGAGCTATCAACGTCTTAGTGCAATGAAATTACATGATTGGAGCCTCCTTTTTCAGGTGGCAGTTTAGATAGTAATCTAACTCAAATTCTTGCCTATAGGAGGAGAAATTAGTTTCTGGGTGTCTTAACAGCAAAGACAGCAATATTTCAGCTCACTGGCCTAGATATGATCAACTCCCAACTTAGAAACATATATATTTAAAATTAAAAATGTTAAAAAGCTTGTATTAGCCAGTGCCACATTATGGCAAGTGACTAGATTCTTCTGTTTCTTCGCTGTCCATGTGGAAGAAAATCCAGACGATTGTTCAGAAGAGAGGGTCTACTTGTTTATAACTCTTGATGATTGTTTCTAAGATTGCTTAGAGCCACAATTGGACTTGTACTTTCAATAATACCTTCATACAGTCTCCAAAGAGATCATCTCATTGAGGAAAAGGACTATTAGAGACTATAATTGTTCTCCAGTAAAGCATCAGAAAATACAGTCTGGATATGGCAAAATGTGAAACAGTACTATCTAGTAACTGTGTTAGGTTCCTGGTGTTATGTTGTATGTATATGATAGTGAGGCAGCCAGAGATAACCTATGAATTCATGTCAGTTGAACAGCACAAAGATAGAAATCACTGTACAGAAAAACACCTCAGATTCAGCAGTCCTGTGTCTTGCAAAGACTGAGGGATGCCAAAGCCTGAGATAGACTTTATTTGGGAATAGGCTTTTCTAATATGTTTCCAGAAGCTCAAATCTACCATCTGGCTGAAGCAGCTGTGAGGAAAACCTTTGTTGTGTTGTTTTGCAATTTGTTTCTGCTAGTGTCAGACAGAACCTCAATGCAAGAGGAAAGGGATGCAACACAAACAAAATAAAATTATTTAAAATAGATAATTGGAATTAGAGTATCAAGAGTACCTAGAAAATACCTGAAATGCTGATAAATTCCCTGGGGCACACAAGAAGGCTATTTATAAGAAGATGGACTAGAGAAATGCCCCTTTGGGGAATGTTAATTAGATAACCAGAAATAAAAATACTATTCTGATTTTAATTTTGGACCATGAATACAAGGTACATTTCCAACATGATTAAAAGAACAATTTAATAGTATATCACATTTAAAAGTTCTGTTTAAGTACATCTTTAATAAGCAATTTGGTTGATACGGCATTTTTTAAACATAATTTTACAATAAAAGTAATATATGGCTATGGGAGACAGTTAAAATATAAAAATAAGCCAGGTATGGTGGTGCCTGCCTGTAATCCCAACAATTCCGAAGGCAGAGATAGGAAGATTGCAAGTTTGAAGCCAGAGGAAGCCTACGTAATTTAGTGAGACCCTGTCTCAAAATAAAAAGTATAAAATGGGCTGGGGGTGAAGCTCAGTGGTAGAGCACCTAGAAAGCATGCATGAGACCTGGGGTTTAACCTCCCAGTACTGCAAAAACATATATATTTATGTATGTATACACACATACATACATATACACACATATACATAGTATATGTATACCTTTGTAAGCCATCAATAATCTCACCAGGAATAAATGACTATTTACCTATATTACCTGCCAGTATTATGTAGTAGATCAAATTGAGCATATGTTCCATGGGTGCAGGGAGTTGCATCTTGTTTAGTTTTGTTTATTGAGATATCTGTAGTGCTATATTATTGCCTACTTCATAGCAGGTACTCAACAGATATTTATTTAATGAATATATGCATAACTTTTGGTCAGCCATTGAAAACCCTGTGAGGGTTGCTATGAGTTGGATACTGACTCGATGGCACCTAACAACAATGCATAACTATGTAATTAAAATAAGACATGTAATTTAATATTATATTTGAATCACTCTGTATCCTCAATTTTTATCTAATATTAAGTCATGTGCTACAAGATATTTTTAATGACTGCATTAAAATCATCTTATTGGTTTAGGATAATCTATTTAACCAGTATATTACTACTACGGTAACCTTCTTATATAGAGATATTTAGGAACTATTCTCATTATTTCCTTAGGATTTAGCCTCAAAAGTGGAATGTTAGTTGATGGTTATTGATATATATATATATGTATGTATGCCTGCAGCTGTAGCCCTGTGGCATCCGATCCCATCAGATCTCGGAAGCTAAGCAGGGTTGGGCCTGGTTAGTACCTGGATGGGAGACTGCCTGGGAACACCAGAAGCTGTAAGCTTGGGAGAAGGACCTGGGAACCCCCTCCCAAAAATCAATCTGCCATTGAAAACCCTATGAACAGCAGAGAAGCACTGACAATAGTGTTTCCCCTGTTGTACAGAGGGTCGCCATGAGTCAAATACCAACTCGACAGCACCTAACAACAACAACAATATATATATGATATTTATTATATATATATTATATATATGATATTATATATATACATTTATATACACATAAATGTATATTTTGAAATAACCTTACAAATGATATATCAATTTATATCAATAGCCTATTATAATTTACTCTCTATCTCCAATCTTAAAAGCTTTCAAATTAAAAAAATAATTTACTAGAAAAAATGATATCTTCCTGATAATTTAAAAATATTTATTTGATTACCTGTGAGTCTTAACATTTATATTATTTGCATTAACTATTTGTGAATAATTTCTTCATAACCATTACTCATTTATGGGAGGTTGTTTTCTTTTTCATATTAATTTTTAAGAATTTTTCTGTATTACTGATAGTAACCTTTTGATTCTACCATACAATAGACATTGCTTCCTGTCTTTTGTGTACTTGTTTTGTATGTGATTTTAAAATAAATAATTTTCATATTTGAGATAGCAACACATAGCAGTCTTTTAAATTCCCTGATAACATTTCCTTTAATATTTTTATTTCTTCATTCTTATGCTTAACAAATTCCTTCTCTTGGTATAATTATACCTGTTTTCATCTAATATGTTTTTGCATTTTATTATTAAATCTGGGATTTATTGTTTGTTGTGGTGTAAAATGAATCTAATATACGTTCTGTTCTAATACTTAATTATCTTAGATTATTTTGTCAAATAATCCATTTAATATCTGCTAACTAAAAATGCTATTTTATTTAAATTATATTTTTATATATTACAAACTTTGAATGTGGTTTTTGTTGTGATTTCTATTAATTTTGACTAGTCTTTCTATTCTATTTTTAATCTATTTTCAATGTAATTGTTTCTAGTATAGTTAAATATTTGAGAGTAAATATTGCTTCATTGGTCATCTGTTTAAAAGGATATGTTTAGAATATCCTATTTATTAGTGTGGGAGATGGACCTGGCAATCCACTCCCAAGGCAATCCCGAAACAGTCAGCCATTGAAAACCCTATGAGGGTCGCTATGGGTCAGATACTGATTCGACGGCACCTAACAACAACAACAACAACATTTATTGGTGAGTGATGGAGTATTTTAAGTTTCAAAAATTGAGAAGTTAAATGGGTATTTTTATTACGTATCTAAATTAATTTAGAGAGAGTTGATACTTTATATATTACTGAGTCTTCCTACGAGGAATATAGGAAAACTTTCCAATGAAGTCTGTTTCAGTGATTTTTAGTAATTTTATACTCTTTTTCATATAGTTATATTTTTGCCTAGTTTAGTCAATATGAAATACACTTTAGTCAATATGAAATTATCTTTGTTTCAATATTTTCTTTAAATTAAACTTTATGAATCCCTTTCACTTTGTATTTGTGTAAATCATGTTGATCTTTTAACTTTAAATCTTTATTTCCCTAGGTATAGGTAAATCTTTTAGAAACATCATTTAATATCATCTTATTTACCAAACCAACAATCTAAGAATATTATTTCTTTTGAAACAATATAATCCATTTGCATTTATTATTATCATTGGCTTGTTTAATTTACTTTGGTTATATCAACTTATGCATTGTATTTCTTATTTTTCCTTACCTTCTTCTTTCCTTTACTTCTATTTTTGTTACGTAGATTATTTTCTCAGCATTTATTTAAATGTTTGTCAGCTTAGCTGGATACAATAGTGTGTATTTGTAATACCAGTGATTTGAGAGGAGGAGATAGGAAGATCATGAGTTCAAGGCCAGCAGCAGCTTATATAACTTAATAAGACCCTGACTCAAAAGATTAAAACTAGTTTGGGGATGCATTCCAGTGGTAGAACACTTGTAAAAGCATGTGTGAAACCTTGGCATCAACTTCCAAGTACTACAAAAAATAAATATAAATGAAGAAAGAGAGAGAAAAAAGAAAGAAAGAAAGAAAGAAAGAAAGAAAGAAAGAAAGAAAGAAAGAAAGGAAAATTTGTCATTTTAGGAGGTATAAATTTTGTGTCCATTATTGTCTATGTTTCTCTGTAAAGTACTAAATGTAATTCTCTATTAAGCTGAATAAAAACTGAAACTGTAACTCTGAATTTCAAGGTGTATTATCAAATGTAATCTGAGTTTAGAAACAGTTTCTCTTTGTGTATACTAATATAATAATATTGTCATTTATTAAAATTATACATTATGCTTATTTTTTCAGAATACTTGGACATTGCAACACTTAAATTCAAAGTTGTATATAAAATAATTCTTTAAAATTAATCTAACTTGTTTAATTGCTTATTGCATGTCCTTAAATTTCTCAGGTTTTTACAAACCATATTTCTGGATATTTTTTAGATTTTTAATTTAAAATTATATAGAAGGCATTGTATTTTTGATTATTTAGAATATGTGGAAATATATTTTCTTCACATATGCAAGAGAATTTTTAATCATATATAAAATATTTTTCTCAGGTCTCTGCATGTATAGTTACATATGTGTATTATGAAGGAAAACTCATATACCAATGTGATAATTTCACAATGCTTGAAGAAATTTTCATGTTTGTATTTCCAATATTTTTTCTGGAAATATTTAATGGTTCTGCTCTCCCAATTATTTAGCGTAAACATGAGAAACCTATACATTTCCTAATATGAATCTTTTTTAGTGCAGAATATTTTCTCTGGGTGTGTCTTTGATTGTGACTCAAAGTTCTTATGTGTTTGCTTCTTCCTTAGACATATATCTTATTGTTAAATTTTTATCTTTATTCTCTGTTGTCCAAATCTCTCACTTTTGCAAAGCATGTTTTTAAAGTCTTTATCCTTCCTAGTAGGGGAGATGTGTGTAAAGTAATTTACAAGTCTGCACACCAAATGACTACATTTTCTGCTTTTTCATTTCTGTATTTTCTTCCTTTTCATTTTTGCATATTTATTTCCTGCTGTTTTGTTTGGTTATATTTTGTTAATTTATATGCACATGAAGTCTACCCTGTTGACTTTTTATTGTTTTTGTTTTATGTTTTGCTTTGGTTTTGATTTTGTCTATTAACAGTTTTATATTATTATGGTTTAACTTCCAAGATTTTATCTACTGTGCCAATTTGTTTTCTGAAATTTTCCTAATTTCCAAAGTAGATCTATTTTTAGAAATTTCTTTTTAGAACTTCTTACTCCACCGTTTGTAAACACTATTTTCAAAAGCTAAGTATATATATATACATATTTTTTACTGTGACTTTATTCAAATGAGGATATTTCCAGACTTAATATTTACTAACAAAAATGAGTCCTAGTTACCAAATGCTGGATATGATCAGTGTTCTATCATTTTCCTTAGCTGAAATTCAAGTCAATATGCATACAACTCCAAATCCAATAATTTCTACTTTCAGCAGGAATTAATGACCTAATTACCATTGGAAGATGTGAAATTCTATACTGTTGAACTGTCTCTGCTCTGGGCTCCTTTTTAATCTCTGTTTGACTTAATATACTTTACTTGTAGAAACTATAGTTCTCAAGCTGCAAAAAAAGGTTATTTTCAATCTACTGCTTTCTTGGCTTTTATAATTTGCTTAATCTAAGTATGCCCTCACTTGTGTGTCAGTTTGTCATACTGTGAGGGCTTGATGGTGCTGTGATGCTGAAAGCTATGCCACTAGTATTACAGATACCAGCAAAGTTACCCTTGGTAGACTGGTTTCAGCTGAGCTTCCAGACTAAGACAGACTGGGGAGAAGGACCCGGCAGCCCACTCCTGAAACAATCAGCCATTGAAAATTGTATGAATAGCAGAGAAATACTATCACATATAGTGCTGGGAAATGAGCCCCCCAGGCTGGAAGGCATTCAAGAAATGGCTGGGGAACAGTTGCCTCCTCAAAGTCGAATCAACCTTAATGACAGAAATGGAGTAAAATCCCTGGGACTTCCATTTGCTGTTATGGCACAACTCAAAATGAGAAGGAGCAATTGTAAACATTCATTAATAATTAGAAGCTGGAATGTGTGTAGTATGAATTTAGGAAAATTAGAAATCATCAAAAGGGAGGAGATTGAAAAGGGCAGATCCAAAAGACAAAATCAAATTTTATGATGACATGTGCAAAGAGCTGGAGATACAAAACCCAAAGGGGAAAACCCACTCTGTATTTCTCAATTTTAAAGAATTAAGGAAAAAAATTCAAACCTCTAGTGACAATACTGAAGAATCCTCCAGGGCAAATATTAAATGGTGCAGGAAACATCAAAAGAAGATGGAAGGAATACAGAGTCACTATAACAAAAAGAATTAGAGAATGGTCAACCATTTCATGAGGCTGCATTTGAGCAGGAACCAATCATACTGAAGGGAGAAGTGGAAGCTTCCTTGAAGGCATTGGTGAAACACAAGTCTCCAGGAATTGATGGAACACCAATAGAGATGATTCAACAAACATGCAATACTGGAGGTGTTCACTTGTTCGTGCCACTTGGAAAACAGCTACCTAGTCAACTGACTGGAAGAGATCCATATTTGTGCCTATTCTCAAGAAAGGGAGTACAAATGAATGCAGAAATTATTGAACAATATCATTAATATCTCGCACAAGTAAAGTTTTCCTAAGGATCATTCAAAAGCAATTGCAGCAGTATATTAACAGGGAACTGCCAGGAAGTCAAGCCAGATTCAAAGGAAGTTGTAGAACCAGGGACATCATTGCTGAGGTCAAATGGATATTAGCCAAAGGAGGAAAATACCAGGAAGATGTCTATTGTTGTTCTTAGGTGATATCCAGTTATATCTGACTCATAGTGACCCTTATAGGGTTTTCAATGGCTGATTGTTTCAAGACTGTAGGGACTGGATTCCCACGTCCTTCTCCCATTTTTGTAGTGCTGGGAATTGAACCTGGGGCCTCAGAGACTGCAGAGTGGTGCTCTACCAACTGAGCTATATCCCAGCCCAGAAAGATGTTTGTTGGTGTTAGGTGCCGTGGAGTCGAGTCTGACTCATAGCGACCCTATGTACAGCAAATTGAAGCACTTCCCGATTCTGTGCCAGGAAATGGTCTTATTTATGTTTAAGCCCATTGTTGCAGACACTGTGTCAATCCAGCTGGTGGATGGTTTTGCTCATTTGCATTGACCTGCCACTCTCCCAAATATGATGTCCTTCTCCAGGGAGTGATCTCTCCTGACTACATGTCCGAAATATATAAGATGCAGTTTGGCCATTCTTGCTTCCAAGGAGCACTCTGGTTGCACTTCTTCTAGGACAGATTTGTTGGTTCTTTTGGCAGTCCATGGTATATTCAATATATTCAATTGTGGTGTCTCCAGCACCACAATTCAAAAGCATCAATTCTTTTTGTCTCTCTTGTTCAATGTCCAGCTTTCACAACCATATGATGTCACTGAAAATACCATGGCATGAGTCAGACGCACCTTCGTCTTCAATGTGACGCCTTGGCTTTTCAATAATCTAAAGAGATCTTTTGCCACAGCTTTTCCTAGAGCAATGCGTCTTTTGATTTCTTGACTGCTGCTTCAATGGGTGTTGATTATAGAGCCAAGCAAAGCAAGATCTTGGACAACATCACTCTTTTCTCCATTTATTGTGAAGTTGCTTGCTGACCCAGTCGTAAGGATTTTTGTTTTGTTGATGTTTAGTCATAACCCATATTGAAGGCTATGATCTTTGATCTTCATCAGTAAATGTTTTAAATCTTCTTCACTTTCAGCAAGCAGAGTGGTGTCATCTGCATAACGCAGGGTGTTAATGAGTCTTTCTCCAATCTTGATGCCACGTTCTTCCTCATAAAGTCCAGCTTCTCGGATTATTTGCTCAGCGTATAAATTGAAGAGATAGGGTGAAAGTATACAGCCCTGACGCACACCTTTCTCAACTTTAAACCAGGCAGTGTTTCCTTGTTCTATTTGAACAACTGCCTCCTGGTTCACTTACAGATTTCTCATGAGCACAATTAGGTGTTCTGGTATTCCCATTTTCTGAAGTGTTATCCATAATTTCTTATGATCCACACAATCAAATGCTTTTGTGTAGTAAATAAAACATAGATAGACATCCTTTTGATATTCTCTGCTTTCAGCTAATATCCACCTGACATCAGCAGTGATGTCCCTTGTTCCCCACCCTCTTCTGAATCCTGCTTGATTTTCCAGTAATTTCTTGTCTATATACTGCTGCAGTCGCTTCTGAATGATCTTTAGTAGAATTTTGCTGGTGTGTGATATTAATGATATTGTCCGATAGTTTGCACATTCAGCTGGATCCCCTTTTTTGGGAATAGGCACAAATATGGATCTTTTCCAGTCAGCTGGCCAAGTAGCTGTTTTCCAAATCTGTTGCCATAAACATGTTAACACCTCCAGTGCTGCATCTGTTTGTTGAAACATCTCTATTGGTATCCCATCAATTCCTGGAGGCTTGTGTTTCACCAGTTCTTTCAAGTAAGCTTCCACTTCGTCCTTCAACACCATTGGTTCCTCTTCATATGCAACCTCTTGGAATGGTTGGTCATCTACCAATTCTTTCTTGTATAATGACTCTGTGTATTCTTCCCATCTTCTTTTCATGTTTCCTGCATCATTTAATATTTTCCCTGTAGAATCTTTCACTACTGCCATTTGAGGCTTGAATTTTTTTCTTCACTTCCTTAAGCTTGAGAAACTCAGAGCGCATTCTTCCCTTTTGATTTTCTGCCTCCAGCTCCTTGCACATGTTATTATAATATTTGTTTTGTATTCTCGAGCTGCCTTCTGAAATCTTCTGTTTAGTTCCTTAACTTCATCATGTCTTCCTTTTGCTTTAGCTGCTCGACATTTGAGGGCAACGTCCAATGTCTCTTTTGACATGTAATTTGGTCTTTCTTTTTTCTTGTCTTTTAAAGAACTTTTTGCTTCCTTTTTGAATGATATCTTTTATGTCATGCCACAATTCTTCTGGTCTCCTGTCATTTGTGTCTAATGCATTAAACCTATTTTTGAGGTGGTCTCTCAACTCAGGTGGGATATACTCAAGGTCATACCATGGCTCTCGTATACTTGTTCTAATTTTCTTCAGCTTCCGTTTGAACTTGCATATGAGAAGTTGATGGTCTGATCCACAGTCAGCACCTGGTCTTGTTTTGACATTTTGTACAGAGCTTTTCCATTGTTTCTTGCCACATATGTAGTCAATTTGATTCCTGTATGTTCCATCTGGTGAAGTCCATGTGTATAGTCTCCGTTTATGATGTTGAAAAAATGTATTTGCAGTGAAAAGGTCATTGGGCTGACAAAATTCTATCATGCGATCTCCAGCTTCGTTTCTGTCACCAAGACCATATTTTTCAACTACTGAGCCTTCTTCTTTGTTTCCAACCTTTGCATTCCAGTCACCAGTGATTATCAGTATGTCTTGATTGCATGTTTGATCTATTTCAGATTGCAGAAGCTGATAGAAGTCTTCCCTTTCTTCATTTGTGGCCTTAGTGGTCGGTGCATAAATTTGAATAATAGTCATATTAACTGGCCTTCCTTGTAGGAGTATGGATATTATTCTATCACTGAGAACATTGTATTTCATGACAGATCTTGAAATGTCTTTTTTGATGATGAATGCAACCCCATTTCTCTTTAATCATTCCCAGCATAGTAGACCATATGACTGTCTGACTCAAAATGGCCTATGCCGGTCCATTTTAGCTCACTGATGCCTAGAATGTCAATGTTTATGCGATCCATTTCTCTTTTAACAATTTCTAATTTTCCTATATTCATACTACGTACATTCCATGTTCCAATTATTAATGGATGTTTACAGTTGTTTCTCTTCATTTTGAGTCGTGCCACATCAGCAAGTTGAACACCCTGGCATTTTACTCCATTTCTCTCATCACGGTAGACTCTACTTTGAGGAGGCAACTCTTCCCCAGTAGTCTTTTGAGTGCCTTCCAACCTGGGGGCCTCATTTTCCAGCACTATATCTGACAGTGTTTCTTTGCTATCCATAGGGTTTTCAATGGCTAGTTATTTGGGAGTGGCTCGCCAGGTCCTACTCCCTAGTCTGTCTTAATCTGGAAGCTCAGCTGAAAACTTGTCCACCATGGGTAACCTTGCTCATGCCCAAGGTTACAGTGGCAGAGCTCTCCACAACACGCAAGCCCCCACAGTGCGGCAAACTGACAGACGTGTGGGCGAGAAATTTTTATCTATGTTTAATTGACTATGCAAAGGCATTTGACTGTCTGAATCTCAGTAAGTTATGAATAACACTGTGAAAAATGGGAATACCATAGCATTTAATTGTACTCCTGACAAATCTGTACATGGACCAGGAGTCATTCATTTGAATAGAACAAGGAAACACTGCATGGTTTAAAGTGAATAAAGGTGTCCATTGGGGTGAATTCTTTCACTACATCTCTTTAGTCTGTATGCAGAGCAAACAATCAAAGATGGACTTTATGGAGAAGTACATGGCATCAGGATTGGAGGAAGGCTCAACAACCTGTGTTATGCAGATGACACACTTTGCTTGCTGAGTGTGAAAAGGATTTCAAACATTTACTGATGAAGATCAAAGAACACATCCTACAGTATGGATTCTACCTCAACACCAAGAAAACAGGACTCCTTATGACCAGGTCAGTACACAACTTCATGATAAATGGAGAGAAAATTAAGGTTGTCCAAGATTTTGCTTTACTTATTTCTACAATCAACACCCACAGAATCAGCAGTCAGGAAATCAAGATATATTGTATTGGGAAAAGTTGTTGCAAAATACCTCTTTACAGTGTTGAAAAGTAAAGATGTCACATTAAAGACAAATGTGTACCTGACTCATGCGATGGTATTTTCAGTTGCATCTTATGCTAATAAAAGCTGGATGTTGAATAAAGTAGGCAGAAGAAGAATTGATACTTTTGAACTATGGTGCTAGAGATGAATATTGAGTATACCATGGACTGCCGAAAGAACCAACAGATCCATCCTAGAACAAGTGCAACCAGAGTGCTCTTTGGAAGCAAAGATGGCTGGACTGAGTCTTATGTATTTTGGATATGTTGTCAGGAGGGACCAATCCCTGGAAATGGACATGATGTTTTGAGAATGGCAAGTCAATAAAAAAATGGAAGACCCTCAGCCAGATAGATTGGCACAGTGCCTTCAACAATCAGCTTAAAAATAAAAAAGAGCATTTGTGTGTCACAGTGTTGGGGAATGTTTTGTTCTGGTGTACATTGGGACCTCACTTGATGACATCTAACAATAACAATAATAACAATGACAGAAACAATAACAAAGTGAGTATGAATAGCTAAGATTGAAAAAGAAAATAGAAAAAGTCTTTTGTCTTCTCCCTAAAACAGCACCCTCAGAGTAGTGTTCAGTTGGCAGATGCTGTGGGTTTCCGAGTTAAAGAGAAACATAATAGGCATTTTTTTTCTTTCTCCAGGTAGATGCATTCAATAGCAAAGCCTGAGTATCATTTTCCAAATCAAATTTCATCCATCTTTCACTTTTCAGGGTTATTCCAATATTCTGACATATGTTTATCTTTAATTCTTAGACATCAGTATTGTCAGCTTTCTTTCTTTACTTCTCTATAGGTTTTTTTAGGTTGGAATTTGTGAGGATCTGCATGTATGTCTAAAGTTGAGGCCAATTTAAATATGTTCATGATTTTATGATTTTAGAAATATATAGTGCCTGTGAATTATGCTGTTAAGCCATACAAAATTATATGATTAAGAAAAAAAATACTTGACTATATTTTTTACAATTCCTAAATCTATGAGCACGTACCAATAGTATACTAACAAACAATAGCAAAATAAATGATACCTTAAGGCACCTCTAATTTCTGAATGCAAGTATCTTAGTATAATTACACTGAAACTTAGTACCAATGTAATTAAAAGCACTATAATAACATTCAAAAAGGCGTTAATAACTGTGATCCCAGATGCAGAGAGTCTGAGATGCTTAGAAGGCTCAAAATCCATCCTAGGGCTTCCCCATGCTATACCTCCTGCCAATCCATGCTTGACATACCAACTTTAGTATGAGTCAGATCTAAATTTTGCTAGGATTTGTTCATCCTAAACTCTGATTTCTGCCTAAACACTTGGTTTAAAACACTGAAAACTCTCACTATACATTTATATCTTCCTCTGACAAGAATGGAGACTTAAGAGGTAGGAAAAAGCAAAAAGCTTGAGCAATAAGGCAGCACCACCAAGATGGGAGAAGAAACCCCTACTGGGCAGAAAAATCAGAGAACACAGAAAATAAAGGACGAATACAAAAAGCAAGCTTGGCCCTACTATAATTTTGTGCCTAGCCAACCTTTACCTGACTCCTTGCTAGTTGGCAAATGATCTCTTATCCACTACAAATCATGATGTGATGCCATTGATAATGTTCTACACGAAGATGTAGCATTGCCCAAACAATACCAAGGAGATAGAATTCACTGGCCATGCCCAATTACTAAGTATGATTTTGAGGTTTTGAAATGCTCTATTTGCCACACCCTTCAACATGACATTAGCTTTCTTAGCTCTGTTTTTCCCCCCTTAAACCTGAGACAGCAAATGAAAAAAAAAAGTTTTTAAAGCTCTATAAGGGGAGAAAGCTCATTAAATATAAAACACTAAAGTGAGAAAGAATTTCTGTTTTTCCATTCTGCATTCCTGGCAGTCAGGAGAGTGTTTGGCATCTAGTAGTTGCTCAGTTAGTATTTGTTGATGGAATAAGTAGATAAACAAATGCTAAATGAAGTCAGCAGTCATCAAAGGGTAGTATCAAAGCTATTGGATTTTAGAAAATGCTGTCTGGTTTATAAAGGACTGAGACATCAGAAATAAATTCTTATGGCTGGCCTCGGGCTAAATCGCTGTGTAACATCAACAACTTTATCCTCAGTGATTGAGATTCTCTTAAACTCACTTTTGTAATAGGAGTACTAAGAGAATTTTTAATGAATAAATTCGGTATAAACTTTGCCACAAACTCAAGTAGTAAATAGAGTTGTAGGTATTTAATTTTCTCCAACTAATTACTCTGATACCTCATGTGTCATAATAGCCATATTCTCCGCTACTTTGCCCTGTGAATCTTCTGTTAACCTCCTACAGGAGGAACACTGGAGTCTCAGTCATCCTGACCTGCTATCACTTTGGGCTGTTTCATGGTGTCTGGCATTTTGGACAGAAGATACCAGGGCACCCAACGATGATCCTCTCTGGGCCTCATAGCTGGGCTTCCTGCCATGATTGCACAGAGAGGGAGAGTAATCATGTTCCCTTGAGTCAGCTTGGGTCACTCTCAAATTACAACAAAAGTGCTCAACTCTTTGAGTCCTAAACCCGCTATCTCCTATGGTGGCAAGCCAGCACTACCATGTGCTGATGTGATTTGTTCCAGGTTTTTCCATTTAGGGGACCAAAACCAACCCTCCTTCCCATGGCAGGATTCACACCTACAGTGACTGGCCTTATTTTCTTTTAAACCTACAGTGTACAAGTTGTCTGATCATCATAAATAATTAGTCATAATGAGTACCCCATGAGTTCCAGTCCTATGCTCTTGAGTTGTCAGTTTTGAAATCACTTACCTGATAGACAGATTAGACTAAGAAAGAGAAAGAAGAAATGATTCCTATCCATAGTATAATCTAGTTGAATAAGATTTCGTTCTTATTTCCACTCAAACTTGTGGGATAGCTTGCTAGGCTATTTTGAACCTGTATCTCCAGCACACGGCCTAATCCCTGATTCATTTTTATTAATAATATGGGAATGTTTTCTTTTTTAGGAGAGGTGAAATTATTGCACAGAATTTCTTCAATTATATTGCTCCATATGTTGTAAGATAACTTATATGAACATATGTGTTTCATTATGAATATGAGCATATCAAGAGGAAAATACAAGACATTTGGACACTTTCACTATATCCCTATCTTCTCCAACCCCATCAAAACCCCTGAAGTCTCAGGAAATTTGGATGATAATCACCTGTGAATCTTCTCACATAAAATTTCCAGTAGTTCTGAAGTTAATACACCCAAAAATGCCAATAGAACAGACTTTGCTATATTACAGAACATCTGGTTCTGATCCTGGCAAGAGAAAATGAAAAGTAATGGAAACCAATATTTTGCCAGGATATGTTTTTTTCAAGGTTCTTTTTTAGAAATGGGCAGAGATTCAATGGGCATCAATTCCAGGAATCGCTTGTTCCCTCCCCACTTTCAGTTCTATAGCTCGCTCAATTATGCACACATCCAGATTTATATGCAGCCATATCTTCTTTTATTTGTGGAGCAAATCTTCACTTCACTAGAAATTTCTTATCTGTAAGGTGGTACACTTGCAATAGAGTCAACATGGTAGATCTTTCAAGTAACAGGATTATAGCTATTAATTAGAATGTATTTTGCATTTACTATTTAAAAAACAAGTGGTGGGTGTTCATGAAATGTCAGGGACACTGGCCCCTTTTATAATATTCATATTTCTCAAAGCTTATAAATCCACAAAAGATCTCATGTTTCACGAAAACAATACCATTCTAAAGACAAAATATGCTATTATGTTTGCTGTTAAGACAGATTTTCAATTCAACATTTAAAATAAGAAAATAATAAGTGTATATGTATATATTTGCGTGTACATGTGTATGTGTATATTTATCAACATGTAAAAAAATTAATTTCATAGGGAAGAAAAGATCAACTTCCCTTAGATACTTTAATGAAAAAGAATACATTTCATTATGGATTTAATATTATAGGAATATTTATCAATAAGCCACATTCCTAGGAAAATATGAACAGACGTAACCAGGCATAAGGTGCTTGTCTAGGGATGCTTTATATTTAATTTTGTTCTAAATTAAAGCCAAAGAATGGTCAGATGTTTGTGACTCTGCAAGCAGAAAGAGAATATTGTCATCTTTCTTTCTCAGTATCCCCCCTGCCCTGCAATCATAGTAGATTTCTTTTAAAAAGTTGAATTTTGCATACTTTGGGCAGAGAAAAATGGTTTTCTGGAAACAAAGGATGATATGAAAGAAATCATGTAGCACATATAGGGAAAATAGGGATAAAAAAGATAGGAATTCAGAAAATTGGAATTAAGCATTTTTAAAGCAAGCCATAGCATTGTAAATGTTTTGTTGTTAAACTGAGACCATATTCCTATCACACTTTCATCATTTTATTATTTCATGATTCATGTTGCTAAAGATTTCTCATCTAGAGATTTAGTTCTAATAAACCCAAAAACATTTCCCTTCAGTATTTTTATTTAGCGTCTAGCTTTAAAAGAACAGATCTGCTAAAAATGGGGTAAAATATTGGGCAAATGAACGATTTGGGATCTTTTCAAGTTTTCCTGGAGTTTGGTGTAATTCTGTGAAATTCCTCTCTGTCCTTCAGCTTCCCGTTAGTAAAATCCACCTCTAATCCACAGGGCTGCTTTCTTCCCAAAGCTGTGTTTGCTCAAGGACAAATACAGTTCTACTTTTCTCATTTCGGCAAATTCCCTGGGAAAGGGTGAAAAAAAAACCTGTGCACTAAATCCTTCAAAACATTAAGTCCTACGTAACCAAAATTAAACCTACACAAAATATTTTTCAAAGTTTTCCACACTCCCTGTTATCCCTCCATATGTTCAATGTTTGTTTTTCATACTGAACAAATAAAAGGGGGAAACTTGTCCTAAGAGAAGTATGTCAGAGTTACTTTAGTGAGTTACTGCATATCTATCAATGTCCTTCCCAGTTTGGGTACAAAACTAGATATAAGTTTTCATTGATATGTATATTTGATATCATAACAAGAAAATATATGAACTACAAAGGCTTATACAGGCCATGATCTGTCAGGTATATACATATTTTGATGTGTGTCCAAACCCCAAATACAATTTTGAAACCATTTGGGAAGGTCTCGAGTAAATGTTCTTGATATTTAAAATATGCTCTGCCTTACCATATGTCTGAAGAATTATGAATATTGGCCAGTTTCTCTTTGTGAACAGTTGCAGCGTGAGGACTGACTTTTAGAAATTCCTCACTACAGGATAGTGTCTCAGATCATTTGAATTCTGTGTGGATGAACTACACAAATTTTTAAGTTTCGAAGGATTAGTAGCAGGGCAATTAGGTCAATTTAAACATATAAGGACTTAGAGGCAAATTTGATTGCAAAAAAGGATGGTGTCCACTAGAAATGGCAACATATTAGGCATTCAGCAGGGCCTCCTTCCCCTGTGAGCAACCTGATGGTTCAGTGTATGTGGCCCTCTGGTCAAAGGGTGAAGGAACAGTTCTACTAGACCTGTTTTGTGAGGAAGATCAGGCACTGCAGGGGCAGGGACAGGCCAGAAGCTCTGCAGGTTAGAGAGAGCTAAGGGCAGTAAGCCATGGAGAGGAGAATAAGACTTTTAGAACCAAATGAGCTGATTTTACATTCTGATTCTGTTCCTGTAAATGGTAGCTCTGTGTGAACTGCTTAATCTTTCAGTGACTTAGGTTCCTCATCTGTACAATAGGACTAATAAAATCTATTCAATCATATTAAGGATGCATGAACTAACAGGCAAATGTATCTAGCACATATTAGTCTTTCTGTTTTGTATTGTTTTTGCCATAGTAGGGGGTTGAACCAAGGATCTCACACATATTTTATGAGTGGTCTACCACTGACCTGCACCCACAGTCCTTTATTTATTTATTTGTTTGTTTGTTTGTTTTTATTTGGAGGCAGAGTCTTGCTAACTTACACAGGCTGCCTTTAACCTCAAATTTGCAATCCTCCTCCCACATCCTCCTGGGTTGCTGGGATTAAAGGTGTGTATCACCACACCATACTACATATTCACCTTTCAGCAAAACTCTTCTCTAGCATGTACTTCTTATATAACTTTATCCATGCTTGAGGTTTAAACTAAGATATATGCTGATGGTTCCCAAATTGAAAACTCCACCTGGACTTCTCTCCAGTGTTTCAGGCTCATAAGCCCCTATTATCTCTCAGTGGGGCTTACACAATAGTTTCTGGCACATTTTCCCTGCCACATCCGCCCAAATGCATCCTTCATACATTTGGCAAAAGGAGCTATCTCAAATCCAAACCTAAATGGTCCTTTCCTTTTTAAAAGCATTTGGTCACATTCCATCACTTACAGCAGGCATCTGCAATTGGTGGTCCAAGGTTCACCAAAAAAAAAAAAGTGTGCATCAACATTGACCATGGTCTATGAAGTCTAACATATTTATGCTCTGGACCTTTGCAGACCTTGCCAACACGATGTGTTCCAAGTCCTGCTTTCCCCATGGCTCTCCTGAGTTTTCTCCTGCTTTCAGCCCCACTCAACTACAGATACGTTTTTAGTCACACAGAATCTATAATTTGATGCATTTATGCTGTATTCCATCTGGGGATGTCAATCACAAATGACTTTTTTCTTCACCTGACTAACACCTGCTTATTCTTCTCTCTTCCCATCACCTCTCATCTTCTCCAGGAAACCTTCCTTGAATACCTGCCTCACTCATACTCATCACATGGCGTGACATGTCTCTTTCTCTGAAAATCCCTAATTTCTCACAAATAACTCTGTCTTAGTTCTTTCAGTGGATGCTACAAAAATACCATAAACTGAGTAGCTTACAGGTGACATAAATTTATTTTTCACAGATGTGGAGGCATCAAAGTCCAGGACCAAGCCACCAGATGATCTGGGGTCTAGTAGGTGCGTTCTTCTTCATAGATTGTATCTTCTAGCTCTATCCTCACAGAAAGGACAAATGGGATCCTTTGGTCCCCTTTGATCAGGCCACTTATTCATGGAGACTCTATCCTCATGTCCCAATACTTCCCAAAGATCCCATCTCTTAATACTATTGCACTCAAGATTAAGTTTCAACCAACAAATTTCCCATGACAGCATTCCATTCCTGCCCCCACAATTAATGGACATCTTGCATGGAAATGCACTCATTCTATCTTATCTTTTTGTTTGTTTGTTTTTGTTTTGCAGTACTGGGGTGTGGACCTAGCCCAGAGACTCATGCATGCTATGCAAATGTGCTACCACTGTCGTTCTATCTTAATATCTCTAAAAGTTTTAATTCCTTTCAGCAGCAAAGCAAAAGTTTAAAATCTAGAATCTCATATAAATATTATCTAAATCAGATGTGCATGAGACTCAATCTACAATTCACCCTCAGCAAACTGTTCTCCAAGTGTGAACATGTGAAACCAAACATGATGTGCTCTGAAAATGCAGTGGTGGGACAGGCATAGGAAAAGCATTCCTCTTCCAAAAGGGAAGCATAGGAAAGAAGAAAGGGATGACAGGTCCAAAATAAATCTAATAGGCAACAGGGCAAACAATAATAAACTTTAAGACATGAAAACTATCCTCCTTAACTGGATTTCCTGCTTTCCAGACACACTTGGGGAGAAGGTGGGCCCCCCAGGTTCTGGGTAGACTCAGGCTCAAGGCTTTGCTGGGGTCAACTATCATAGGTTGAACCTCTTTACGTGCAGTTCTTCTGGGCTGGACACACAGGATGACTCTACCAACTTGGGGCTGCAGGGGCAGGTTTGTCTAAACAGCTCTACTAGGTGTTTTCCCAGGAAGGCTCTCTGCAGTGATCCCCCCTCTGCAATACTTCTCTTCCTGGGCCCTACATCCCCCTGGGCGGCCTTTGAAATCTAACCAGAGCCCCCAAGGATGGGCTATGGAACTGGTACTGGCAGGCTGGATGTCAGACCAAGGGCCATTTCTCATATGCTGGCTTCCTATATGGCAGAAGGGGAAAGGCAGCACTCTGTCCTCTTTTATAACACTAACAGTCATCTCTTGAGGGCTGAACTTCTTAATACTATCCTTCTGGGGACCAAGGCTCAAAATAAGAATGGGGCACATATTCGGACCCTAGAAATGCTCAGTATTACAGTGCATTGCATTATATTATTTTTCTCTCGGTGGCTTTCCAGCTTCTTTGTATGCCTGGCAATATTTGGTAGGATGCCAGTACTGTGAATTTAACCTTATTGGGTAGGGACATTTTTGTATTCCTAAAAATATCCTTGAGCTTTGTTCTGGGACACAGTGATGATACTTGGAAAGAGGCTTTCAAAACTGGGTTTTAACCTATGTTAAGCTAGAGCAGAGCACTCTTTATGCTAATTTTGACTCACTATTGAGCAGTTGGCTTAATGTTCTCTGAATATTGAAGTTTTCCACTCTGGTTGGTGGGAAAACAAATCATCCTCCCTCCTAT
>VMDO01027153.1:0-25645 GCA_007922755.1 Pedetes capensis
GTACCCAGGTTCACTCACCAGCACCGGAAAAAAACAGAGAAGAATGTGGCAATCCACTTCCAAAACAATCCAAAAACAATCAGCTAATGAAAACTCTGTGAGGGTCTCTATGAGTCCGACCAGACTCAAGCACACCTAACCATACAACAGCATTTTAGTTGTATATATTTATGGCATACAGAGTGAAGATTGAGTTTATGTATATAGTATACAATTATTAAATCAGGGTTGGTGACACTTTCCTTTCCTTAAACATTATACACAACTTTTTGGTTAATGTGTAACAATAATTATAGGTATTTATGAGGAACAGTAAGCTTTTTTAAAGTTGCATACTGTATCGTGGGACTCATTATGAGATTTTCATACAGTTGCGTCCTGTGTTTTGCCCTTGTTCTCTCCCTCTTTACCCCTCTATGCTGTTCCCAGTCCTCCTCTCACCTTCGTCATTGCCCTCTCTCTACCACAAGTCCTCTCCCCCTTGTGTTGAGTACCCTTATGTTTTCCAATTTTAGATGTACACTTATGTGTGCATACAGGTAGATATTTCTTTCTTTAAGGTAGATCTAGCTCCCACATGAGTGAGAGCATGCCATGCTTCTCTTTTTGAGTGTAGTTATTTTCCTTAAAATGATGATCTCCCATTCCACCCATTTTGCTGCAAATGACATAATTTCAGCATCTTTACTGTTGAATAATGTTGAATATGTACATGTATGTATATATGAGACTATTATTTTATATATATATATGAATATATATGAATATCTGTGTACATATATGAATATATATATACACACACACACACACACACACACACACACACATATATGTATATATATATATATATATATATATAATCTCACACTTTTAATCTAATCCTCACTTGATGGACATCTGGGCTGGTCCATACCCTTGCAATTGTGAAGAGAGCTGCAATAACCATGGAAAGCCTATTTGGAATTAGACTGTCTAACTTCAAATACTGGCTCTGCCTCTTAGCTGGTACAAGGGCAAGGCATTTGACTTCTCTGAACCTCAGTTTTCTCATATTTCAAGTGTGTAATAACAATAGCACTCCCATCAGAAAACCATGAAGATCATATAAATAAGTAAAATACTTGAAACAGGGTCTAGTACACAGTTGTTGTTAGGTGCTGTCAAGTCAGCATCTGACTCATAGTGACCCTATGTACAATGGACTAGACACTATTGTTGTGCTTCTCTGCTATTCATAGGATTTCCAGTGGCTGATTGTTTTCTGGGAGTGGGTTGCTGGGTCCTTCTCTCAAGCCTCCAGCACCTGGTGTTCCCAGGCAACCTCCCATCCAAGTACTAACTAGGCCCAATCCTGCTTAGCTTCTGAGATCTGACCAGATTGGACACCACAGTGGTACAGCAGCTGCAGGCTAGTACACAGTAAGCACCCCATAAGGGTCAGTCACTGTTATTTTAGGGAGAACACTAGCAAAAAGAATTTTTTCATACCTTCCATGACTTGGTTTTTAAATATTTAATAGGAAAAGAAAAAAAGAATTAGAAAGCTTATAACAGAGTTCATATTGCATTGGGAAAAGCTGTTGCAAAAGACCTCTTTAAAGTGTTGAAAAGTAAAGATGTCACATTGAAGATGAAGGTGCAACTGACTCATGCCATGGTATTTTCAATTACATCATATGCTTGTGAAAGTTGTGCAGTGAATAAAGGAGACAAGAGAAGAATTGATGCTTTTGAATTATGGTGCTGAAGATGATTATTGAAGATAACATGGACTGCCAAAACAATGAACAGAATGATCCAAGAAGAAGGGCAACCAGAGTGCTCCCTGGAAGAAAAGATGGCTAGACAGTATCTTATGTAGTTTGGACATGTTGTCAGGAGGAACCAATCCCTGGAGAAGGACATCATGTTTGAGAGAGTGGCAGGTCAACAAAGAAAAAGAAGACCCTCAACTAGAAGGACTGACATAGTGTCTGCAACAATTAGCTTAAACATAAAAAAGATAATGTGCTTGGCACACTGTTGGGAGACTTTTGTTCTGTTGTACATAGGATCACTATGAGTTGGATCCAGCTTGATAGTCTCTAACAACAATAACAACAACAACAACAACATGAGGGAAAGAGAGAGAGTGGTACATGGGTCCTTTTTAATTTTTCAAATGTCTTATATGAGAAATTCTAAATAAAAATCTTGATAGAGAAAAAAAAGCTTATAACAGAGTTAGATGTTGGTAGAATCTTGGAGAACAGTTCTTTCACCCTACCTCCCTCCCATACCCGGGGTTAACAGCACCCCTTCCCACACCTGAACTTAACCCCAGGAGTGAGAAAGGAAATCTGTGATAAAATACAGAGGGGAAAGATGCAAAATGGTTTCAAAGGGATTTTTGTTCCTTTCTGAGCACTGTACTTACTCCCCAAGAAAGTAATTATGTTCCATAGTGGACCTCCCCACTGAGCTATCAGGGGCAAGAGTAGGCAGGACAGGGCATAAGGAGAGGGAACCTCCTGCCCCAGTCTTGCCCAGGAGCCCACGGGGGGCATGGTTAGGAGGGGTGAAGGTCCTTGCTGGACCAGGCCTCTCATAAGGGCAAAGGAAAGAGGGTTAGGCATTACCAGAGCACAGACAACTCCACAATGTTGTTTTGTGAGTGAGATGTGGGTTTCTGGGAAATTAATGCTCTGAATGGGATTGGGGAGTTAGGCAAAGTGGGACGCTTAGAGCGTTTGGGAGTGATAGTTTGGGAAGAGGTCAGAGTCTGCGGAGCTGTTCTGTTTGGTTTAGTTTGGTGCATATCAATGCTTAGTTTGGAAAGCAGTGAGTTTAATCTCCACGGGGTTTAAGGGGGCAACTGCACCTGCTTGGGCGTGTGTTCCTCCACAGCTGCTTTGTGCCATTGAACTACTGCTTCATTTGCACCCCTTTGCACTTTGCATATACTGTTTCTTCTTCATAAGCAAATTTCTCAAAGGCAAGAACCCCAGACCTTCCAACCCACTCCCCCCAACACACACACACACAGCTCTGGACTCAGCATGTCCATTCAACCAGCCAGAAGGCAGCCACGCAGAAAGGGAGCTCCCTGTGAGGCGACTGCCCAGCCTCCCTCTGTGTCTGCTCATGTCCCACCTCTCCACGGAGGACCCAGGACACCACACAGCGGTGTGCAGAAAAGAAAGCTTGCTGCTAACTGGTGTCCTCACCACCAGCTGCCTACTTCTGAACAACCCAGGCCACTGTACTGGGGCCCCAATTTCTTCATCTTCTGCTGTGAATCCGTTAGGCCACTGCAGAGCAGAGCTTCTCAGGAGCGCAAATTGTTGTTATTAGTTTGTGTCAAGTCAGGTCTGACTCATAGCGACCTTTATAGGTAGGGTTTTTGATGGCTGATTATTCTGGGGTTGCTTCAGGAGTAGGCTGCCCTGTCCTCCCATTTTTGCAGTGCTGGGGATCAAACCCAGGGCCTCAGAGAGTGCATAGCAACACTCTACCAACTGAACTAAACTCCAGCCCAGTAGCTCAGATAGTCCATGATTTACTGACTTGTGCCTTCAGATCGCCACTTTCTCCCGCTTTCATTGTCCTCCTTTCTCTTTCCACAGTGACTCCTGCTTTCTCCTGTGGTGAAGTCTGGGTGTGACCCATGGCCCATCCCAGGCAGAGCATTTTTCCAGACTGGTCTCAGGAGACTGGTTCCTGGCGGTTGCCACCATCTCCTGCTGCCTCCCGGTGCCAATCAGCACCAGCAACAGCAGCAGCATTTACAGAAGGACATTTTTAGAATGAGCCCTGGGCAGAGGAATAAGATTGCATAATAGCTCTGTTTTAATGAAGGAACAAGGGGGAAGGAAGCAAGGGAGAGCTTGGCACAGGCGCTGGATTTTAATGAATTGTTGAAATAAGAACTCTCAGTGTGGAGAGCTAAGACAAGACACTGAGCCAACCTAATTCCTTGCTTGACACTGAAATGTGTGCTGGAGCATTGGTACCCAAACAGCATTGATTATTTTGAAGGAATAGTTGGTTAAGTTAGACAGCTGGTCAATTCAGTTAACAGTCATGTGTGTTTGCAACTGTGTGTGTGTGTGTGTGTGTGTGTGCGCGCGCGCGTGTGTGTGTTTTAATATAACTCAGCCACTCCATGGCTGATTACTTTCCTTTGGCTGAATAAACAAAGTATATGGGTAACTTTTGCCCGCAGCCATAGCCCTGTGGCATCCAATCCCCTCAGATCTTGGAAGCTAAGCAGGGAAGGGCCTGGTTAGTACGTGGATGGGAGACCACCTGGGAACACCAGGTGCTGTAGGCTTGGGAGATGGACCCAGCAACCCAGTCCCAAAAAATCAATCCACCATTGAAAACCCTATGAACATCAGAGAAGCACTGATAATAGTGTTTCACCTGTTGTATGTAGGGTTGCTATGAGTTGGGTACTAACTCGACAGCACCTAACAATAACAACATGGGTGACTTTTAAGGGTCTGTTATTGCCATGATTTCACCAGCCACAAGTCAGGCATCTCTCCTGAGAACCCCCATAGCACATGTAGGCACTTTTCCCATCTCTTATGATTTCTCAGTTGGAACACAGGCATTTACAACATAGCTTATCTCTTTTATCTCTTTTATTGCTCCACAGGCAACTTGAGGGCAAGATTCATGCCCAGTTCACATCCACCCACTCCACAGTGACATGGTACAATGCCATGAAGATCATAAGCATTTAATGAATGTTGAAGAATGAATGAGTGGATGAACAGTGTTGACCTCTTCAGGAAATCATTGAGGATCGAGTTACTCATTTATTTAGAGAGACTTGTAAATAGTGAGTAATGAGTAAATTCTGAGAACTTCCTATGTGCTGGCTGGTGCTCTAGGTAATAAGTAAAAAACACAAGACTTCCACCATGCAGGACTTATGTCCTAGTCAAGTGATTATTTTTAAACATCAAAATCCCCAAGTGGAGTCAGATGTAGTGGCCCATGCCCCTAATCCTACATTTGGGAGGCTGAGGCAGGAAGATCACAAATTCCAGGCCAGTCTGGGCTATGTAGAGGGACTCTGTCTTAAAAACACAAACGGAACTAAAAAATCCCCAGATGGAAAATCAGTAGGTCTCTGGGAAGACAGAGTATGTCCTGTAGCATCTGTTGATGATCCCAGAAAGCAGGGTGACAGTCTTCAACCTTCTTAATGACTGTAGTGTTTGTCCAGCCTGGTTTCAGAGCCTGTCAGTGTTAAACATCAGCCTCTTACTCAGTTACACTCAACTAATGATGTTTGCCATAGACATAGATTCCTAAAGGTGGATGGCAGCAGTGGTGGCTACTATTTACTAAAGAGCTACTGGAGTCAGGCACTGTGCTTGATACTTCCCAGGCAGTACTTCTTTTCACCATAGGAGAACCATAGGAGAGCAGGAAATCAAGACCGCTGCGTAACTTGCCTGTGGACCCTGCATACAGATGAAGGAGCCAGAATTTTAATGCCTTGGTTCCCAAAGGGCTTAACTATAAAACCTGGAAAAGAAAAATGCCTGGGGTTACTCTGGTGATTAAAAACAAACTTGGAGAACATTCATCTTTCAATTTTCACTTTAAAAAATAGTCTTACATAATATATACTAATATAAATCTTTTATATATAAAGAGATGATATGATAATGTAATGATATTCCTGATGGAGCTCATAAACTGGACATTGATTTCTAAGGAAAGTTCTGGAAAGGTGGTAATAGTGCCAAGAACTGTGTGAGTTAGGACTTGTCATGAGATACCTATCCTCTGGGTGTTAGACAGACAATAGACCAATTGTTCTAAAGTCATATATTGAATAGGCTTCCCAGATCTGTGAAGGACCAGGGAATGGTGAGCTACTGGCTCATTGTGAGAGAAGGAATTTGGAAATTCAATTTAGGAAGAGAGGAAAACAAAAATTAATGTGGGTCCTCATTTCTGGTTCATTGCTCAGGTGTAGTGAGAGGGGAAGAGCACAGGTCTTGGCATCAGAAGCCAGACAGTCCTGGGGCTCAGTTTCCTTGTCTGTGTAATGGAAATGACAATGACATGTTTCTCAGTATTTAAAGAAAGTGATGAGTGGGTCTGACATTACACCTGGATCGTTTTGGGTCCTCCTGAGCTATTTTCCTCCAGGCCGGTGTTGCCACCTCTCCGATGAAGGACATGCATTTCTCACATCATCCTGATTCTGGTGCAGAAATTTTTATCTTCCACAACCTCTATGGAAAAAGAAGCACTCCCTGAAAGGAAATGACCCAGACCCAGAAGTACTTATTTCTTGAAACAAAATGGGACCTGACCACAGCATTTTTTCTTCCAGGGAAAAACCACAAGTGCCCTTGAGGTGATGCATCCAGCACTCCAAACTTTGCAATGTGGCTTTCATGAAGAATTTCTGGAAAAAATAAAATGTTCTCACTTCTTTGACATTAAAAGATGCAATTTAACTGTGTTCTACAGGTCTAAAAAATTCTTCTTTCTGCTTCAGCATTTTACCCATATCTTTAGAAAATATAAGTGGCTGTGAAGTGTTTCAAATAACAGCTTTCTCTTGCCTGGTTGCTCTGGTTAGGATTTCAACCACAATATTGAATAAGAGAGGAAAGAGTGGACATCCTTGTCTTGTTCCTGATCCTAGAGGGAATGGTTTCAATTTTTCCACATTTAATATGATGTTGGCCGCAGGTTTGTCATAAGCGGCCTTTACAACGTTGAGATATGTTCCTGTTATGCCTAATTCCTTTAGGACTTTTATCATGAAATGATGTTGTACTTTGTCACAGGCCTTCTCAGCATCAATTAAGATGATCATGTGGTTTTTGTCTGCAAGTCTCTTGATATGTTGAATTACAGTAATTGATTTTCACATGCCAAACCAGCCTTGCATTTGTGGAATGAAGCCCATCTAATCATGCTGTACATTCTTTCTTGAGTGTTGATGAATTCAGTTTATGCTGTAAATAGACTATGCTTTTCTGGTATGTTGGCTGCTTTTAGAGTGGAAGGCTTTACTGGACTATTATCTTGTACATCTTCAGAATCAATACCTCTAGGAGTTGTAGTAGGTGTAATTCTTGTAGATATCCTTGTTGATTTGGGTGTGGGAATATTTACTAGTCTGTCTTCAGGTTTAACCTCAGCATGGATAACCTTATTGTCTTTAATTGGTGTGCTGATTTTTCTTGATGATTTATTGTTGTCACACAGAGAAGAAATATTTATAGGGTCATCATTTGCTATGTCTTCACAAACAAGACTTTCACAGTTAAACAATGCACTGTTTTTGGATACCAGGATTTTCCATGACTTTTTTATGATTATTATCTCTTCCTTCCTCATTTAAAGATTTTTCATTGAGGTCTTTATAATGTGTCATGGAGAGGATCTGTTCCAATCTACTCTATTTGGAGTTCTAGATGCTTTGGTTGTAGAGATATCTGTTTCTTCCCTTAGTTTTGTGAAGTTTTTAGCTATTATTTCTTTGAAATGACTTCCTAGCCCCCTAGTGTTATTTTCTGCTCCTTCATGAACACCCTGAATTCATAGGTTATGTCTTCTTATTTTATCAAAGACCTCTTGAAACTATTTGTCATACTGCCTCATCTTTCTTTCTTGGCATCTGAATAGATAAGACCCTCAGCTTTTTCTTCAATATCAGATATCCTGTGTTTGGCTTTGTCCAGACTGGATACTAAAGATTCTACCATAATATTAGGTTGATTGACTAGGGAAAGGAGAGAGCAAGTTGTCCTTATTCACAGACAATGTGATCCTCTATCTAAAGAAACATAAAAATTCCACAAGAAAACTCTTATAATTGATGAGGTCCTTCAGCAAAATAGCAGATACAAAATTAATACTTAAAAATCAGTAGCCTCTCTTTACACCAACACCAAACAAGAAGAAAAGGAAATCAAGACAACAATCTCATTCACATAGCACAAAAAATAATCAAATATTTAGTAGTCATCCTAACCAAAGACCCTAAAGACCTCCACAAGGAAAACTAAGAAATAAAACTAAGAAGAGAACTGCCATATGACCAGCTATACCACTCCTGGATATATACCCAAAGGAAGATAAGTCATCATATGGCGGGGACAACTGCACTTCCATGTTTAATGCAGCACTCTTCACAGTCACAAGGGTATGGAATTAAGATGTCCATCAACAGAGCAATAGATTGAAAAATTGTGTTATATATACATAGTGGTATACACAATGGAATATTATTCACTAATAACAAAAAATGAAATAATGACATTTGTAAAAAAAAATGGATGGAACCGGAGAACATCATCTCAAGCTACTAACCCAGTACCAAGAAGAGAAATGCCATATGTTCTCACTCATATATGGAAGCTAAATATAACTTAAAGGAAGAGAAAAATCTATACATACATATCTATATATGTGTATATATAAATGAACACTAATACTTATCTAAGAAGGGAAAATACTAGCAAAGTTGAAAGAAGAGGGAGGAGATCAGTAGTGGGAGCAGTGTTTGAGGAAGGGGGAAGAAAATGGGAAATAAAGTGAAGGGGAAAAGGGAGAGAGGAAAATTTCAAAATATATGATACAACTGTATGAATATATGGGAAATATGGTTCTGTAAAATATGTAGGTTGATGTATAAGCCAAAATGATGTAATAGTTGCATAATGGATACAGCAAAAATCTTAATACTCTGTACCCCCATGAACATTTATATATTAAAAAAAACCATCTTTCACCACCACCCTGTGAACTGACATGATACTTCAAAAAAATAAGATGCTCCTGTCCTGAGTGGCAGAAGCCAGGACCCAGATATGATAGCTAGCCTGAGAGCAGCAGAAATGTGGCAAGATGGCCCCTTCATTAGCAGAAACAAAAGCAAAAAACAAAACAAAAAAAACTTTCTCCAAAGATACAATCTCTTATGCCTCGGACAGAACAAAACCTGGGAGATGACCCCTGTTGTTGATCACTTTTTATTCCAAACATACATCATTCCTCTTCACACTTGAACTAAGAGATCCCTCTCATCCAACTTCTAGCATGACCTATTTTCAAGATACAGTGGACATTTTGCTATTCCCCAAAGAACATGATATACTCTACTACCTCACTCTACAACTACCATCCTTCTATTAAGAATGTTTTCTTTTCCTTCCCGGTAACACCAGCTCATCTTTATAGATCCACCTCATCTATCACCTTTCTCCAAACCCTCAGGTCAGCTTAATTCTTCCCTTATCTGGACTCTTCCAACTACTTGTTCTCTTACTTGACTTCTCACTCTCACTCTTCAGTTTAGAGAAAAAGGGGGCAGAAGGAAGAGAGTGTGAGCATGAATGTTGCTGTGTGGAAAGTCAGCTCTTTTCTTAAAACATTCTTCTGTACAGGGGCATCATTAATCCTTAAATAACCTGGCTTTTTACTTTCATTCTCTCAGTGGTTGGCTTGAGTTATGTGGCTAGTGAACAATTCTATCACTCCTCTTATCTAAAAAGGTTGGAAGTAGACGAGTAAAAGCCACAAACATCAGTAATTTGGTCCCTTCTTCCATTTCCGCTTGGACCAGTGGGAAGCAGAGGTCTGAATATAATCTTTCTCTAGGCTTCTGCCAAAGCAAAAGCTGGAAGAACCAGAATGGTCATCATGGCTCTTAAACTCAACAAAATTCTCCAATCTAATCTTTATCATAAGTAAAAGGATGTCTTGTTTTTCCACCTGCTATTTTATCTAATTTATCAATTGGTTAAAAATTCAAGTGGGGGAAGAGGAATCCTATACTCTGTGCTATTTGAAAGAACTCTTACACTTATATAGACAAATTGGGGCTTTGTGCTATGTGAATTGCCTTACCTGGTATTTTTGTTTGGTTTGTCTGTCCAATATGGGTCCCATTGTGTTATATCTACCTGTGAAAAGAAGCTCAAGGGAAGGAGATTAGAAATGAAAATGATGAGACCAGAATGAGCAGCTATAGGGTATGTGAATAGGTCTGTTCTGTGTCTCTGTGTCTGTGGTAGACAATGGTGAATGAGGAGAAGCAGCAGCTATGAATAGGAAACAGCATTCCCTATCCAGAATGTGAGAAATGCTGCCCTTCAGTTCTGAGAGCACTGTAGTTTTAACCTGGAGTTTTCCACAAATTGTTGCTTTTCCGTGACTTTCCTGCATACTGACCTAGCTTTGAGAACCCATAGCTGTGTATGTTTCTCTGCCTAATCAAAGTAAATGCCCTTTCCCTGTGCTCCTTCCTCATCTTTACTGAGAGGAAAGGCCACATCCTAGACATTTCAGCAAACCTCCCCAGCAAGGTGCTGATTAACTCTTAGGACTCCTGCTGAGCATGTGCAGCAGCTACTTCCCCACACCATGCCCTCCTCCAAGCAGGAACATATCTACAGCCCTCTGTTCTTACAGCAGTTCCAATAGGAGTCTCCAATTGCTCAAGGTCATTTAAGCTTTAGTCAGGAAAGCAACCTGGCAAAAGGGCAATGGTTTAAAATAAAGAAATTAGGAGACAGGAAGAAAGAAAGCAACAAAGGCAGAGAAATAAGTGAGAAAGAACAGAAAATTGAAAAAATTGCAATTGGTGGGAAATAATATAGTCAAATCAAACAACATCTTCTCTGTAGCATTAGAATTCTACAGAATTCTGTCACTATTCTTACCTTCATTTTGCAGCATCTTCTATTTCCTGTAGTTTGGAGGGAAGGAGCCATTATACTTACTGTCTCTGATTTCCATAGAGAGCAAGAGTTCTGCTTTCCCTCTCTATACAACAAAAGGAGTAGCTAAACTAATTGGTGAGGATCTAAATCCATCCACATTTTATTGAAAGTAGGGCTGATGGGCTAGAAGTCACCTTGTAATAGCCAACACATATATTTTAAAATACTCAACATCATTAGTCACCAGGGAAATGCAAATCAAAACCACAATGAGATGTCATCTTACCCCAGTTAGAATAGTTATTATAAAGAAGATAAAACAAGTGACTCAAGAGACAGAGGCAGGAGGACTGCAAGTTCAAGGCCAGAGGCAGCACTGTGTAATTTAATGAGACTCTGTCTCAATATAAAAAATATTAAAGGGGCTTGGAATGTGGCTTGGTAGTATAGCACTTGCAAGGTATACAGAAAGCCCTTGGTTCAATCCTCCACCACCAACACGCATACACACACACACACACACACACACACACACACACACACACACACAGACAAAACGTGCTGGCAACAATGTGGAAAAAAACAAACCCTTACACTCTGCTGGTGGGAATGTAAACAAGTACAGCCATTATGTAGAACAGTTTGGCAGTCCCACAAAAAATTAAGATTAGAAGTACCACTTTATCAAGATATCCCATTTGTGTGTGTGTGTGTGTGTGTATAATGAAATATTATTTAGCCATAAAAACAATGAAACCCTGTCATTAGCAGCAAAACTGATAGAACTGGAGGACATTATGTTAAGTGAAATAAGCCAGACACAGAATGACAATACCACATATTCTCTCATATGTGTAAGCTAAAAATGTTGATCCCAGTGAAGAATCGTGATTAATAAAGGTTAGAAAGAGCAGAGGACAGAAGGACAGATGAAGATTGTATAACAGATACCACAACACAGTTACATAGAAGGAATATGTTCTGGTGCTCATGGCACAATGGGGGAACTGTAGCTCACAGTAATTTGTTATATATTTTATGAAGATGTGGAAGAGCTTGGAAGTCTCCAAACATAAAGAAATGGTAAGAAGATGGAAATGCTAATTACCTGATCTGATTAGTACAAGCTGAAAATATCCAACTGTAGACTAAAATATGTATAATTACTTCCTATAACAAAAAAAATTAAGTCACCATATAACACAGATACAACCTCCCTCTGGCTCTGTTTCATTACCTCAGGCATGGATGTGAGAAATGCATCTCTTCCACTTTCACTCTCCTGGGCGGAGATGGTCAGCTCATATATTCCTTTGAATGGATAGTGAAGATCTGAAATCTCCAGGATAAACGAGTTTATAAATTAATCAACACTGCATGCAACTGACTGAGAGTCACTGAACTGAAAGACTCATCTTGCCTTATTGGTAGGCTCCAAGGTCTGGATATAGGAGGAAAATAGGTGCCCCAAGACCACATTTTACAACACAGTTTACTATAAAATGTGTACTATGGGGATTATTGGACATTTTTTTCTCCATTCTGTTTTTCTTTGGTCTGATGCAGCTGCTGTGGGTTTCTACTTAACTGACTTAAAGTAATGAATCTCAAACTTCAGCATGCATCAGGACCATCGACTGTTGAATCCCACACTTAGAGTTTCTGAATCAGCAGCTTGCAGGTGGGGCCTGGGAAGGTGTATTTGAACAAGTTCCTAGGCTTCCCAGGTTAGCCCACTGCTGCTGGTCCTGGGACCACACTTTAGAAGGATTAGATTAAATACAGGGAGGGGATAGAGTAAGCAATGAATTTTCCTAACACTCACCATTCTTGTAATTCCTTATTGAATGATATCTTCCCTCCAGATTACAGGAAGGCAGTGAAGTTGCCTGTCTTATTCATAATTGTGTCCCCAGTTCCTAGCACAAATTTGGTGCTCAATGATTATGTGTTAATGAGTTAGACAGAACACCTGTCCTTACTAATGAGACATCTCCATCACACTGAACAGTTGGCCCAGCCATAAGGCATTGAGGTATTCTGCACAGCATTCTACTGTGAGGTGCAGGAGCTATGGATTGTAAAACTTCAGAGATGCAAGATATTTTCACAGGCATCATGGCCCCAGTGTGTAATTTCCACTTATACCTGTCCTGGGTGAAAACTGGGAGAAGGGAATAGGGACTGGAGATATTTATCTGATTAACCAGTATGTTGGGTCTAAGCAGTCCTTCCTGCTTCCAGCCCTTGTAGGGAAATCAGTGCTCTGAGGTCATGAATAATAAAACTAATGACAATGATACGCCTTGTAAATTATCTGCAGGATTACCAGCCACTAGGAACGCCCTGATTGCTCATGGGCTTGTTTGGAATATATTGGAATTCAGTTTGAGCTATAATGAAGGAATGATCTCAGAAATAAATGAAATTCGGCACAGGAATATCTATATTTCATATGCCTGCTCCTGCAGGGATGCCTCAGTAATTGGTTTAAAAATATCCATGACATCTGTTGATTCTTCTACTTTTAAGTTTGAGTGTTCATCTTTGCCTTTTTTGCAAAAGATTATATTGCAAAGAAGAAAAACAGGAAGATGCTGCAGTAGCTACTTTAAAAAGGACTTAATCTCTCCCAGCACTGGTGGTACAGATCGATTTGCTGGTCAGTTTGGTCTGATGTAGAATTGTAGCTCCCTCAGGTCCCTGTGACAAAGAAACAGCCTATGCATAAATATATAACATGCATTCCTACATGCGAGTGCTTGCTTGGCACATGTACCAATCATCTCACAGCATTGAAATATAGATGGTAGGTAATTTCAGTTTTTACATATGTATCCCAGGAGTCCCCATGTGTTTATCAACTTATCATGCTATGGGGGCTTGTATGCTGCTGTGATGTGGGCAGCAGAAAAGTAATACATAGATAACATCTCTTAAAATGCATATACATTTTCTTGGCATGCCTGGTATTTATGATCTGGCTCTGTGCAAAAAAATAAATATAAGCTCAAAAAATATATTAATTAAAATGATAATTTTAATGTTAGGAAAATTCATTGCTCACCCATAAGTGGGGCTGGGATTTTGCTCAGTTGGTAGAGTGCTGCGCTGCAGTCTCTGAGGTCCCCAGTTCAATTCCCAGCACCGCAAAAATGGGAGAAGGGCCTGGCAATCCACTCCCAAGGCAATCCCAAAACAGCCATTGAAAACCCTATGAGGGTCGCTATGAGTTGGATACCGACTCGACAGCACCTACCAACAACAACAACCCATAAATGGCTTGTAATCTGAGGATTGGGAGTAGAATAGAAAGAGAAGGTAAGTAAAGGTATTACAATGGAAGAGGTGTTACATTACTGGTATTTCATATACCAGCAGGGCCACTTATATTGGGCAGGTTTCAGCTGAGCTTCCACACTAAGACAGACTATGGGGAAGGACTTGGCAGCCCACTCCCAAAGCAATCAGCCATTGAAAAACCTTATGAATAGCAGAGAAGTACTGTCAAATACTGTGCCAGAAAATGAGCCCCTCCCAGTCTGGAAGGCATTCAATGATTGGAGAAGAGTTGCTTCCTCAAAGTAGAGTCGACCTTAATGATGGAATGGAATAAAGCCCCTGGGACCTCCTTTTTGCTGACATGGCATGACTCAAAATGAGAAGAAATATAGTGACTGTAGCAATGGGCTCAAACAAAAAAAGACATTGTGGGTAGCATTGAGTAGTGTTTCATTTTGCTGTACTTAGTGTGGCTATTAGTCAGATGCAACGTGACAGTACCTAACAGCAAGATAACACCCAGGAATCATAGCTCCCATGAAACACACAGAGCTGTGGCTGTTTCACTGTTTTCCACTCGGAAAGTCTTTGTGGAAAGCATTTTACTGTGCTCTTCCCTCAGATCAGTTGCAAATCAGGGATAATAACAGAACCTACCCACTAAAATTGTTATAAGAATTAAGAGAGAAAATGTATGAAATAGGCATGTAAGTAATGGCTGTATAAACATCGTTGTTGCTGTTGTTTTTTAGGTGCTGTGGAGTCAGGTCCAACTCATAGTGACCCTATATGTGCAATAGAACAAAGCACTTCCTGACTCTGGGCCAAGCACATGATCATTTTTATGTTTAAGCCCATTGTTGGAGACACTGTGTCAAACCATCTAGTTAAGGGTCTTCCTTTTTTTCATTGACCTGTCGCTCTCCCAAACATGATATCCTTCACCAGAGTTGGTTCCTCCTGACATATTCAAACTATGTCAGACACAGTCTAGCCATCCTTGCTTCCAAGGAGCACTCTGGTTTCAGTTCTTCTAGGATGGATCTGTTAGTTCTTTTGGCAGTCCATAGTATATACAATCTGCAGCACCATAACTCAAAACTTCCAATTCTTCTCCTATCTCCCTTATTTAACAACCATCTTTCAAAAGTATATGATGCAACTGAAAATACCATAGCATGAGTCAGGTGCACCTTGGTCTTCAATGCGACATCTTTACTTTTCAACACTTTAAAGAAGCCTTTTGCAACAGCTTTTCCCAATGCAATGTGTCTTTTGATTTTTTGACTGCTGCTTCTTTGGTTGTTGATTGTAGAACCAAGTGAAACAAGATCTTGAACAAACTGAATCTTTTCTCCATTTACCATGAAGTCACATACTGATCCAGTTGTGAGGGTTGTGTTCTTTGATCCTCATCAAGAAATGTTTCAAGTCCTCTTTTCTTTCAGCAAGCAGAGTTGTGTCATCTGCATAACGTAGATTGTTAATGAGTCTTCCTCCAATCATGATGCCACATTCTTCTTCCTAAAGTCCAGTTTCTCAGATTATTTGCTCAGCATAGAAATTGAAGAGGTATGGTAAAAGGATGCAACCCTGACACACATCTCTCTTGACTTTAAACAAGGCAGTGCAGTGTTTCCTTGTTCAGTTCAAATGACTGCCTCTTGGGCCATACACAGATTCCTCATGTGTACAATTAAGTGCTTTGGTATTCCCATTCTTCACAATGTTATCAGTAATTTGTTGTGATCCATACAGTCAAATGTCTTTGTATAATCAATAAAACATAGATAGACATCTTTCTGGTATCTTTTGCTTTTGACTATACCCATCTGGCACCAGCAATGATGTCCCTGGTTCCACCTCCTCTTCTGAATCCAGCTTGATTTCCCAGTAGTTCCCTGTCAATATATCTCTGCAGTCACTTTTGAATGATCTTTAGCTAAATTTCCCTGTAGTATAAATATGACCCCTATTTATTGTTGTTACTATTATTGTCCATGGAGCTGAATAACATTGAAAGCCCAAAGTATCAGCAAGACATTTCAGAGAAATAAGTTTGGCTATCTAAGGCAGCACCCCTGACAAGTGCTGTATGTTATAGCTGTGTCTAACTCCTTGCAGTTCCCCTTTGTATGTTTATTGCTCCCGCCTGGGGCAATAATGCCTTCTTACCTTCCCACTCTTCACCCATATGCTCTTTGTCTAAAATAAAATTCAGGGCCACCATCTCATTAATCTCCCACCATCTCATCTCTCTTCAGAGTGATGCCCTGCTTTCAGCTCCCACAAAGACCCAGACCACTATCAAAGTGGTTATCATACTAGATGGTCCCGGCTATGTATTGGTCTGTGTTTTCCTCTGGTTGAGGAGCATCTTTAGGTAGGAGCATCCTTAGGTAGGATATCTAATTTGGAAGAAATTAAATGCCCAGTCAATATGAAACAAGTAAGAATTGCCAGGATGCCTATCATTTATCTCTTGCTAATTTCTAAAAAAGGATTTATAGGAAGGTTAAATGACAAACATAAAATTTTCATTGGCAAAAAGGAGAGTGGATGTTGATGTAAATATATGTGGTGATTATGTATAAAGTGATAAATGGACAGGGTTGGAAGTCAGTTCTGGATTCTAAATCTTGCTGTCACTTAATCTGTGACTTTCATCATGTTAATTAACATCTCTCTACCTATTTTCTCATTCAAAATAAAGGATTAATTCACAGCGAGGCTGGAAAAAGCAAAATTGGTGCTATATTGGAGGGCAGGATATTATGGTATGGAAAGAGCAGAATGAAAGCAACTCACATAGTGTGAACAAGACAGGCAAGGCTCCCTTACTGGAACTTCAACTTGAGCCTAAGGAAGACAGCACTGATTGAGAGAAGATAGGGCTGCTGTTCACTGGATGAAAGGGAACCATGAACTTTCACTGATCTTATTGGGTGGGCTAAAGTCTGGCAATTGTCTATTGGTCATAGATGTGGTTTCAAATAATGTTCTTTTCTTATGTGCAAGCATCCTGGCCTTGCACCTAATGGGCTAGTGGGCAGTCAACTCTGTTCAAGAACTGCTTGGCACTATCATCTTATGTAAACATACAATAGATGTAAACTTGTAATAGAGCTGAAGGACTTTTAGTACTTGAGTTACTAAGAAAGCATGAGGTCAGGGCAGAAGAAACACATACCTACTCCAAGCAGCAATAGGCCAAGTGAACCCTGTATTATGGTCTTGGACAAAACATTTTTCAAATGATCAACATGTCCACATGCATTGGAAAACAGGCTTTTTCTCTTGGCTGAAAAGTCCAAATGAGGAGATGAATATTCTATCAGTAACAACCACTCAATCTACCATCTTTGCAAACCTAAACCACAGAAGTTCTCTGTGTTGCACCTTCTTCATCTGTAAATTGAAGATAATAGCACTCATCCTGAAATTGTTGTCAATAACCACAATAGAGTAATTAACACAAATTAGGCTCCAGGTATGTTTCAGGCCCAGGTTTGCACACTACACTTTTAATCTCAGTTGATCTTTAAAAAACAACCTTAAAAAATAGGAACTATTGTTATCTCTATTTTTGCAGTTAAGGAATCTAAGTCACAGCTGTAGCAAGGAAGCAAGATCTAAGCCATATCATAACAGTGAGAGATATAACATGAGGTGGCCTGCTGCCCAAATCCCCTTTCTTAACTTTGCTGTGATCTACTGCCCTGGGCTGTTAGGAGAGCTTCAGGAGTATCTCCCAAGTGCTGAGCACAGGGCCAGAAACATGGGAGCTCTGAACACTTACTGGGTCCCTCTCATTCCTTAGAACTCATCCACATAAGGCAAAGCAACAGTCACACTTGTGACCCAGGCTATGCCTGAGCCAGATTCCAGAAAGCAGGTATAGGACCATTAGGGAGGGAACAACACAGAGGGCAGTGGCTAACCTGGCCTTAATATCACCTTAACTAAGATGTCCCTCTCTGCACCAGGCCCTGGCAATTGGCAACTCTGGTCAGAGCTGGTATGGCAGTGCCCATACCTCCCAATGCTACCAAAGGCTACAAGGAAGAACCCAACACATCCAGATGCAGGCAGGCGAATGGACCCTACAGCAACAGGGAAAATGCTCTGACTATAAGGGTAGCTGAAATATAAACCAAAGATAGAAGTTTTTGTTTGTGTCATAGGAACCTGGCTGAGAACATTATTATGGGAATACTGCATGTGTATGGATCAGCACTGGCAAGGAACAGGAGTAAAAGAAGCTGACTTATTATGGTGGCATGATTGTCAGCAAAGGTTTTCATTTTGTTAATGTGACCCTAATGTTGTTTGTGTAATAAATGATAAAATAATCATAATTTCTATCTATAAAACAGCCATTAAGAACACATCAAGATAACAAAATCTATTCTCATGGTCTGCAAATTTATCAGAAGCCAGAAACCGAGTGGAAAATGATATGATAGAAAGAAGCAGACACCCAAACTCAAAAACACAAGTACATTTTTTTCTCCTATCCCTTCTGCCCCAACCCTCCTATTATTGTTGAAAACTTAGAAAGGACAAATGGCATAACTGCCGTTTTTCACATATAATCTCTATGTATCTATGCATATATATAGGTATATAGACACACATCCACATATATGTGAATGTCTTGCTATATACACATTTATACTTATATTCTTATGGAATTAATATAATGCTATGTTGTTATTGCTGTTGTTAGGTGCCATACAGTCCATGTCCAACTCATAGAGACCCTGTGCACAACAGGTGAAACACTATTGTAGTGCTTCTCTGCTATTCATAGGGTTTTCAATGGTGGATTGATATTTTGTGGGAGTGGGTTTCCAGGTCCTTCTCCAAAAGATAATGCTATAGAGCTTCATAATATTCTTGTCATTACACTATGCTATGATTATTTCTAGATGGCAAGAAATACCTATATACGTTTTAATGGCAGCATAACATTCTGTGTACTGCAATTATTTCATGAATGGTCTATTTTCAAACCCTGAGACAATCTTACTTTTTCACTATGATAAATGGTACTGCAATTGTTGTTCTTATTCTTAGGTGTCATCAAGTCGGGTCTGATTTATAGCGACCCTATGAGACAACAGAACAAAACACTCCCTGATTCTGTGCCAGGCATACAATGTTTATATGGTTAAGCCATTGCTGCAGTTACTGTATCAACTATCTAGTATAGGGTCTTCTTTTTATCATTAACCCACCATTCACCCAAACATGTTCTTCTCCAGGGATTGGTCCCTGCTGACTATATGTCCAAAACACATAAGATGCTGTCTAGCCATCCTTGCTTCCAAGGAGCACTCTGGTTGCACTTCTTCTAAGATGGATATATTGTTTTTTTGGCAGTCCATAATATATTCAATATTCATCTCCAGCACCATAACTCAAAAGCATAAATTCTTCTTCTATCCCCCTTTTTCAATATCTAGCTTTCACAAACATATGATGCAACTGAAAATATTATGACATGAGTCAGGTGCATCTTCATCTTCAATGTGACATATTTACTTTTCAATAAAAAGATCTTTTGCAACAGATTTTCTCAATGCAATGGGACTTTTGATTTCTTAAGTGCTCCTTCAATGTGTGTTGAGTATAGAACCAATTAAAGCAAACTCTTGGGCAACTTCAATCTTTTCTCTGTTTATCATGAAGTTGCATATTGACCTAGTTGTAAAGATTTTTGTTTTCTTGATGTTGAAGCACAATACATACTGAAGGCTGTGTTCTTTGATCTTCATCAGTAAATGATTCAAAGCCTCTTCACTTTCAGCAAGCAGAGTTGTATCATCTGCACAACAGGTTGTTAATGAGTCTTCCTCCAATCCTGATGCCACATTCTTCTTCATCAAGACCAGCTTCTCTGATTATTTTATCAGCATAGAGACTGAAGAGGTATGTTGAAAGGATATAACCCTGACACATACCTTTCTTGACTTAAACCAGGCAGTATTTCCTTGTTCTGTTTGAACAATTGTTTCTATACTAGAACCAATGCCTGCTGGTCATGTGCAGGTTCCTCGTGAGTAAAATTAAGTGCTCTGGCATTCCCATTCTTTGCAATGTTGTCCATAATTTGTTATGATCCACATAGTCAAATCCCTTTGCATAATCAATAAAACATAGACATCTCTCTGGTATTCTCTGCTTTTGGCTAATATCCACCTGGCATCAGCAATGATGTCCCTGGTTCTACACCCTCTTCTGAATTTAGCTTTTCTGGCAGTTCTCTGTCTATATACTGCTGCAGTCACTTTTGAAGGAGGTACTGAAATGTATAACTGATTCTTCTACATGGGAGAAGTGCTTAGATATAGGATTACTGAGATAAGGCATAGGACCCTCATATATAGTACAAAAGTTGTTTTTCCAAATATATGAATTTATATGCCCACTAAACAGTATCTTTAACCTACATTTTTACATGAACATTAATCTTTCTTGTAGTTTACCTGAAATTTTTTCTTTGTGATTTTAAAATTGGAGTTTATTTGCCTCTATATTTTCCATTTTGTACTTGTCATTTAGATGGATTCCTTTTATTAATTTTCTGCTCATGCTTTGATCATATAATAGAAATTTAATGGTTCAATATATAACACCCACTATCCCTGCCTAAGTCTGGAATCAATTGCACTAAACCAGGATCAAGCACTTGGAAGTCAAAATGTGAGCTACACTACTGATAAAACTCTTTAGAGAATATGGCTTAGCTGTGTAGGTAAGTGGGATTGAGGAAACATTATCCTTGAAGAAGAAAGATCTGTTCACCCAGCCCCATGACAGCTGGATGATCACAGGCCACCCTGCACAGGGGATGGGCCATTCAGACTAGGATGACTGTATAGCTGGAAAAGGAGTTCACCTCCTTGCTGCTGGTATGAGGAATGCACAGAAAAAACAAAAACAAAAAACAGGAGCTTAGCAACACTCATGCCGACATACTACTACATACCTGCTCCCATGGATAAAAGGAATCAAAGAACTTAAGGACTGGAAATGGCTGTATCCTTGGGGAAGAACCTCAGCAATGTAAAAGTAAGGTGAGAAACACTAGGCTTCCTAGTGTTTAATGCAGTGGAGTGTCACTCAGCTTCCTCTTGGAGTGTCTTCCTGGATTGCAGAGTATGGAAATCTAAATACTACTTATCCGGACTCCTTCACAGCTAGGACCTTGGACACATCTCTATCTGGAATGCTCATCTGAGGTTTAAAGGCACGAATGAGTGGAGACCATCTTGAGTGCTTCTCTTTCCATGGGCACCATTATGGGTGAGTCTGATTTTCTTTCTGATGTTTTCATGACCATATGGGGATAGCACAGGTCTCGAGCAAGTATTTATACAGGAACCTTCTCAATTTAGCAAATGCCATCTTGGCCTTTCTGGCCTCTTATTCATGGCAGAGAATGTGGTTCTGGGATGAGGAGCTGGAACAGCAGATTTCCAGTTCAGCAGGGACCTTCAGATCAGGAACAGGGAAGTAGTTCCTGGAGAAACCCAGTTGTCTATGGTCAAACCAAGAGCTCAGCCAACAGGTAGCTTCCTCACCTGCTATAATGATCAGGAAAGCCACTTGATACATTGTGTTTCCTACTTAAACTAGAGTGATTTCTCACCTTGACAAAACTGAACTCTAATTACTGACCTCTTGTTGTTAGGTACCATCAAGTCAGGTCTGACGCACAGTGACCCTTAAGAACCTCTAGACCTCAGTTATTATAAATAATAAATTCAAATAATTGTAATATTACACACCCACCACTAAAGACACAAATGAAGAAAGAGAAGATTTTTAATCAGATTCTGCCTTCTGAAATTGATCAAACATGCAATCAGCATACAAGAACAATTAGCGGTGACTAGAATGCAAAAGTTGGAAACAAAGAAGAAGGCTCAGTTGTTGGAAAATATGGCCTTGGGGACAGAAACAATGCTGGAGATTGCATGAAAGAATTCTGTCAGAACAATGACCTTTTCATTTAAAATACATTTTATCATGCAACATAGATGGCAATTATACACAAGGACTTTACCAGATGGAACATACAGGAACAAAACTGACTACATTTGTGGAAAAAGACAATGGAAAAGGTCAATATCAAAAGTCAGGACAAGACCAAGTGCTCATTGTGGATCATATCATCAACTGCTCATATGCAGGTTCAAACTGAAACTGAAAAAAATTAGAACAAGTGTATGAGAGCCAACGTGTGATCTTGAGTATATTTCATCTGAGTCCACAGATCATCTCTAAACCAGATTTGATGCTTTTGATACTAACAGTCAAAGACCAGAGGAGTTGTGGCATGACATCAAAGACATCATTTATGAGGAAGGCAAAAAATTTTTAAAGAAATAAAAAAGAGAAAAGGCCACATTACCTGTCAAAAGAATCTCTGAATATTGCCCTTGAACAGGCAGTAACTAAAATTTAAGGAAGACACAACAACATTAAAGAACTAAAGAGAACATTTCAAAGAGAAGCTCAAGAAGACATAATCAAATATTATAGTGACATATACAAAGACCTGGAGATAGAAAACCAAAAGGGAAGAACATGCTCTGTTTTTCTTAAGCTTCAAGAATTGAAGGAAAATTTCAAGACCCAAGTGGCAATAGTGAAGCATACAAGAGGTAAAATATTAAAGAAAGCAGGAACCATCAAAAGAAGATGGAAGGAATACTGAGTCACTATATCAAAAATAATTAGAATCCAAAGAGATAATTCAAAAAATTAATAAGACTAAGAGCTGGTTCTTTGAAAAGATAAATAAAATAGACACCCCTCTGGCTAACCTCATCAAAAAGAAAAAGGAAAAATCCAACATAGTACAGATTATGAAAGACAATGGATCCATAACCACCGACTCCAATGAAATACAGAAAATTGTCAAGGATTACTTTGAGACACTGTATTCATAAAAATATGAAAATGCAAAAGAAATGGACAAATTTATTAACACGTATGACCTACCAAAGCTAACCCCAGAAGATATAACTGACTTAAACAAGCCCATTACATATATGGAAATAGGAAAGGTAATTAAAAGTCTCCCAACAAAGAAGAGCCCAGGTTCTGATGGATTCACGGAAGAATTTTACCAAACTTTTAAAGAAGATATAATACCTGTCTTCCTCAAATTATTCCAAAAAATAGAAAAGGAGGGAACACTCCCAAATTCATTCTATGAAGCTACCATCACCCTGATACCTAAACCAGGAAAAGATTCATCTAAGATAGAGAATTACAGACCCATCTCCCTTATGAATCTAGATGTAGAAATATTTAATAAAATTCTTGCAAACAGAATCCATCAGCATATAAAAAAGATTATCCACCATGACCAAGTGGGATTTATACCACAGATGCAAGGCTGGTTTAACATATGGAAATCAATCAATGTAATCCAGCATATCAAGAAACTGGCAAACAAAAACCACATGATTATCTCAATTGATGCTGAAAAGGCCTTCAACAAAGTTCAACACCTTTTCATGATAAAAACACTGGAGAAGATAGGTATACCAGGCAAATACCTTAATTTCATAAAAGCCACTTATGACAAACCTACAACCAACATTATATTAAATGGAGAAAAACTGAAACCACTTCCTCTTAGATCTGGAACAAGACAAGGATGTCCTCTTTCTCCTATTCAATTTAACATCGTAATTGAAGTCCTGGCCAAGGCAATCAGACAAGAGAAAAGAAATCAAAGGGATACAGATTGGCAAGGAAAAGGTCAAATTATCTTTATTTGCAGATGATATGATCTTGTACCTGAAAGACCCCAAAACCTCAACCAGAAAACTTCTGGATCTAATTAACTCCTTCAGCAAAGTTGCAGGCTACAAAATTAACACACAAAAATCAATAGATTTTCTTTACACCAATTCCAAACAGGAAGAGAAGGAAATTTCAGGAAAAATACCATTCATGATAGCCCACCAGAAAATTAAATATCTTGGAATCAATCTAACCAAAGACCCTTCAGACCTCTACAATGAAAATTTCAAAACCTTAAAGAAAGAAATAGCAGAGGACACTGAAAAATGGAAAGACCTCCCCTGCTCCTGGATAGGGAGAATTAATATAGTAAAAATGGCTATACTACCAAAAGCAATCTATACATTTAATGCAACACCCATTAAAATTCCACTGACTGACTTTACAGAAATAGAAAAAATGATCCAAAAATTCATATGGAACCACAAAAGACCACATATAGCCAAAACACTTTTAAGCTGCAAATATAATGCAGGTGGAATCACAATCCCTGACTTCAAACTATACTACAGGGCAGTGGTTGCAAAAACAGCTTGGTACTGGCACAAAAATAGGCCCAAAGACATCTGGAACAGAATAGAAGACCCAGATACACCTCAACACACCTGATTTTCAACAAAGGAGCAAAGCAAATAAACTGGAAAAAGGACAGCCTTTTCAACAAATGGTGCTGGGAAACATGGTCATCCACATGCAGAAAAATTAAAGCGGACCCACATCTCTCAACATACATGAGAGTTAACTCAAAATGGATAAAAGATCTCAACAAAAAACCAGAAACTTTAAAACTTATAGAAGGCAAGATAGGCAAAACACTCCATCATATAGGCATAGGAAGGTATTTCCTTAATAGGACTCCAATTGCTCAAGAAATTGCAACAAGAATAGATAAATGGGATCACATGAAATTAAAAAGCTTCTGCACAGCAAAAGAAACAATTAACAGAGTCCAGGAAACCCCCACAGAATGGGAAAAAATCTTCACATTTTATACATCAGATAAAGGTCTAATTACTAGAATTTATAAAGAACTCAAGAAAAAAAAACTCCCCAAAAAACAAATAACCCAATACACAAATGGGCAAAGGAACTGAGTAGACAGTTCTCAAATGAAGAGGTCTGTAAAGCCATGAAACACATGAAAAAATGCTCAGTATCCCTAGCCATTAGGGAAATGCAAATTAAAACAACTCTGAGATTTCACCTTACACCAGTAAGAATGGCCAAGATCAATAAAACAAATAACAACAAATGCTGGTGAGGTTGAGGTGAAAAAGGAACACTATTACATTGTTGGTGGAGCTGTAAATTGGTCTAACCACTGTGGAAATCAATATGGAGATATCTTCAAAAACTGAAAATAGATCTACCGTATGACCCAGCTATAACACTACTGGGAATTTACCCAAAGGAAGATGGGTCATCATACCACCAAGACACCTGCATCCTCATGTTCAATGCTGCACTTTTCATAATAGCAAGGATATGGAATCAACCAAAGTGCCCTTCAACAGAAGAATGGATAAAAAAACTATGGTACATATACACAATGGAATACTACTCAGCAATGAAGAAAATGAAATAAGGTCATTAGCAGCAAAATGGATGGAATTAGAGAAAATTATTTTAAGTGAACAAACCCAAGCTCAGAAAGAGAAACACCACATGTTCTCACTCATATGTGGGAGTTGAATCAAAATTATAAGGAGGAAACATCCTATTCAAAGGTCAGATCAAAATAAAATGGAAAAAAAACGCTAAGAATGGTGTCAATATAAATGGTCTAGAAAATGCATGCAATTGTTCTGACAAGATAATAACAAAGTTCACTACAGGAAAAATTT
>VMDO01027154.1:0-25675 GCA_007922755.1 Pedetes capensis
TGGATAACACTTCGGAAAATGGGAATACCAGAACACCTAATTGTGCTCATGAGAAATCTGTACATGAACCAGGAGGCAGTTGTTCGAATAGAACAAGGAAACACTGAGTGGTTTAAAGTTGAGAAAGGTGTGTGTCAGGGCTGTATACTTTCACCCTATCTCTTCAATTTATACGCTGAGCAAATAATCCAAGAAGCTGACTTTATGAGGAAGAATGTGGCATCAAGACTGGAGGAAGACTCATTAACAACCTGCGTTATGCAGATGACACAACTCTGCTTGTTGAAATTGAAGAGGATTTAAAACATTTACTGATGAAAATCAAAGATCATGGCCTTCAATATGGGTTACAACTAAACATCAATAAAACAAAAATCCTTACGACTGTGTCAGCACACAACTTCACAATAAATGGAGAAAAGATTGAGGTTGTCCAAGATTTTGCTTTGCTTGGCTCTGTAATCAAGACCCGTGGAAGCAGCAGTCAAGAAATGCAAAGACGCATTGCTCTAGGGAAAGCTGTGGCAAAAGATCTCTTTAGAGTATTGAAAAGCAAAGATGTCACATTGAAGACGAAGGTGAATCTGACCCATGCCATGGTATTTCCAGTCGCATCATATGGTTATGAAAGCTGGACAGTGAACAAGAGAGAAAAAGAATTGATGCTTTTGAATTGTGGTGCTGGAGATGTCTATTGAATATACCATGGACTGCCAAAAGAACCAACAAATCTGTCCTAGAACAAGTGCAACCAGAGTGCTCCTTGGAAGCAAAATGGCCAGACTGCATCTTATGTATTTCGGACATGTAGTCAGGAGATATCAATCCCTGGAGAAGGACATCATGTTTGGGAGAGTGGCAGGTCAACGCAAAAGAGGAAAACCCTACACCAGATGGATTGACACAGTGTCTGCAACAATGGGCTTAAACATAAATAAGATTGTTTGCCTGGCACAGAATAGGCAAGTGTTTCAATCTGCTGTACATAGGGTCGCTATGAGTTGGACTCGACTGGACGGCACCTAACAACAACAACAACATATTATCCATTGTGACCCACATACTATTTTCATAATAAGAATAATTAAAACCAAGTTACAGTTAAATTTTTATGGGAATAAACTATTGCTTTCTGTGTGCCTTTTTCAATGAAGCAGAGCCATGGGCCACCATGTTCACTTTTCTATTATTGACAGCAGATGGTCAGCAGTATGCTTACGTCCAGGTAAAAATCTGTGCAGGAATTCCAAGAACTGAATCTTTGAGTAAATATTCTAATGAGTATTTCATACAATAGTAAGTGAGCCACAGAAGGTTAGTGGCCATGTAAAATTTAGACTTCTTTTATTTCTTCAGGTATAAAAGTACACTTAGAAGAAAAAGGCTGAATTGATGAATGGATGTTGTGTCATTCAGAGTTCTCCAGAGAAATATAGCCAATTGAATGAAGATTTTATAGAGATAATATATGTAAAGTGACTCATTATAAAGAATTATTTCCTGTGATTGTGGAAGCTAAGAGTCTAGGCCCAAGAGAACAATCCTATGGTTCTGGCTGAAGTACCAGAGAACCAGGAGAGCTATCAGTGTAAGTTACAGTCTAAGTTTGAAGGAAAAGACTGTTTTCTCAACTCAAAGACAGGCAGGCAGAAAGAAAAGGGTTTTTTTCTGACTCAAATTTTATTCTAATTCAGTCCTTCAACAAAGTGGATGAGGCCTGTCCACACTGGGGAAGGTAATCTACTTTGCTCAGTCTACAGATTCAACCATCAATCGTACCCAGAAACACACTCACAGATATACCTGAAGAAAGCTCAACCAAATATCTGGGCACCATGGGTCCTAATTAATTTGACACACAAAATGATCAATCACAAGGAACAAGAAATATGTTGAACACATAGAAAAATATAAAAATTGTGAGGATAGGTAAATAAAAGTAGACAACCTTGAAAATAACGAGAAAGTCCTTACCTCTTGGAGCCAAATATAGTAAGCATATTTATTATTTCTTTCATTCATCATTATCCAATTTCTTTTTCTTTCTTACATCTGAAAACACTTGTGTTCAAACTCCTTTGGTGATAACTTCTTCCATTTACCTCCCAAATATTGGACTCTAGGAAGAAGTCCTAGACTTTCATTAATAGTGAAGCTCATTGGTAAGTAAGAAAGATTATTTATCTTGACAGTTTTAAATATAAGAATAACTACTTTTATATTAAACCAGATGCAACATCTTCTCACCAACTTCCATGCTTTGAGGAGATCAGAGAATATAAGCATAGAATCATATTTCAAAAAGCTGTCCTTCAATTTGGGGAACACAAAAGAAGGAGGGAGATATCTAGCAAAAGGAGGAAATCCTGGGAAAGGAGAAGGGGGAGAGGAGGAACAAGGAGAAATGGGGAGGAGGTGACTTCAGGGTGAACAGCCCAACTTTAATAGCCCTGGAAATAATTATAATAACACCAATAATACCAAAGAATGATAATAATATAGATGGGCTCAAAAATTCATGTAATAGTACTAACAATGTAAAAAGATAGTTCACTACAGAAAAAGTTTTTATCTTAAACATAATTGGGACCCAAGGATATATAGAAAAATATTACCATAAAAAAACAAGCAAATTGAAGAAAAGTCTTTGGGGGGGTGAGACAGGGGGAGGAAGTGCACAAAAGGGTAAGGGGGAATTTATCTGTGTAATGTACAACAAAATGCATATATGGAAATGTCACAATGAAATGTGTGTCAGAATGAATCACATTAAGATATACACTAAAAATTTCCAATAAAAAAGCTGTCCTTCAAATATCTTTTCACATAACCGTAGTGAATGCCACTTTGATAGTGCCCATCCATAACCATAAAACAAATTTTAAGATGTTTTGTTATCTTATTCATCCTTTTACAAATATGCTAGACTTCGTCAATGTTGATCCTAAACCAGAAAGAATTATTCAGATGTGGTTCTAGCCACAGCAGAAAATAGTGTAATGAATTCTTACTTTGATACAAATATTGAAATGGATAAAAGACCTCAACATGAAATGAGGAAACTTAAAATTACTAGAAGAAAAGATAGGCAATATGTTCCAACATATAGGCATAGGGAAGCATTTCCTTAATAATAATCTAATTGCTCAGGAAATTGCAACAAGAAAAGATAAATGGGATTTCATGAAATTAAAAAGCTTCTGTACAGCAAAGGAAACAATAAACAGAGTTAAGGAAGATCCCATTGAATGGGAGAAAATCTTCGCATCCTATACATCTGACAGAGGACTAATTTCCAGAATTTACAAAGACCTCAAGAAAGCAATTCCCAAAACAACAAATAATCCAACACATAAGTGGGCCCAGGAATTGAACAGATAGTTCTCAAATGAAGAAGTTCATAAGGCCATGAAACACATGAAAAATGCTCAATATCCCTAGCCATTAGGGATGTGCAAATCAAAACAACTCTGAGATTCCTTCTTACTCCAGTAAAAATGTCCAAGATCAATAAAACAAATAATAACAAATACTGGTGAGGTTGTGGGTAAAAGGGATCCCTCTTACATTGTTGATGGGACTGTAAATTGGTTTAACCACTTTGGAAGTAAATATGGAGATACCTCAGAAAACTAAAAATAGAACTCCCATAAGACCCAGTTATACCACTACTGGGAATATACCCAAAGAGAGACGAGTCATCATATCACAGAGACACCTGCATCTCCATATTCACTGCAGCACTTTTCACAATGGCAAGGATATGGAATCAACCAAGGTGCTCATCAACAGAAGAATGGATAAAAAGATTACGGTACATATACACAGTGGAATACTACTCAGCAACTTTAAAAAAGAAATAGTTTCATTTGCAGCAAAATGGATGGAATTGGAGAACATCATCTTAAGTGAATGAACAAAATCCCCAAAACAGAAATACCTATGTTCTCACTCATATGTAGGTGCTGAATCATATGTAAAGGAAGGAAAAAATCCTATACCCAAACTGAAATATAAAAAATGCACAATTAAACTTAGCATGGAAGGGACAACTTAAGAAGTGGAAAGAAGGAGGGAGGGATCTAGCAGAGGGAAGTGAAGATTGGTGAAGATGGGATAGGGAGGAGGATCAATGAGGGGGTATGATGGGGGAGAGGTTAATCTCAATGTAAACAGCACAACTTCATGAGAACATTGGAAAAATAGGGGAAAAAAAACAAATAAGTATCAGAGTTTAACTACAAACTATCTATAAGGCTCCATAAACTTTGTGGGTTGATGAAAGTGTGGCTAGAAGTGATGTGAAGGATGCATAATGGAAAAAGGCATTGCTGTATTACTCTGTTCCCCATCATCATTTACTAATAAAAGGAAAAAAAGAAAAAGTTATAAAATCACTGCCCTGACTGAATTAACTCTGAGCAGTTGCATCTATATATTTCTGACTCATATTGAACTTGAAATCAGCTATACTTCCAAGATCTAGAGTACAAAACAATTCAAGTAAATTTGGATATTTCTCATATGTGCCTGCATAATTAATTTTATAGGCATAAGCTTTAAAATATATCTCTACCTTTTTTATAACCTGTCATGTTGGTTTGACTGTTGTTTCTAACATAGCATTTTTATACACCAGCAAATAAATGATGGATTTAACTTTTAATATCTGATTTTGAATATAATTCTCTCCACTTTATTTATTATAAAACAGAGACTCTACAACACTAGTAATAGGTCAATGAAAATTTGACAAAGAGTATAAATAGCAAAGCTTGAAACAGAGCTTAGGTATATCAGACAAAAAAAAAAAAAAGACCTTCTCCCTCAATACTAGATAGCTTCTGAATGTGCATTATAGTAGCTCTTCCTCTCAGCATTACTCCTTTTAAAGTTTTGAAAAGTGTGCTTCTCAGGTCTTTAGCTAAGTTATTTATTAACAAGCTAAGTATGCCAGTGCCAAGGACAGAGCTCAGTGGCATGTCATCAGGGAATTTTCTTTTGAGTTGACAGCAAAACCATTAGTTGATACACTCAGAAGAATTCCACCAGCCACAAACTGACCTAATTCTGCAAAAGCCCAACTCATAAATCATGATTTAAAGAGTACAATGAAAGACTTTGTCAAAAAGCATGCTGAAATCAGAAAGATTCTTTCTGTAGCATTTCTGAACTTCTATATATTTGAAAATAAATTTGAGTCACTTATTATTTAAGCAGATTTTCTTGCTCTTTTTCTTTCAATATTTTTCAGAGTCATTATACAATGTTAATGTCCATTGTGACTCTTAAAGGCATTATTTACTATGATGTACTTGACCAGAGAACTTTCTTTTGGGCAGTAAAAGGGGATTAAATCCAGGCCCTCATGCATACTGGACAATACCACTGAGTGACACTCCCAGCCCTTTTTCACTTTTATTTTGAGACAGGGTCTCATTAAGTTGTACAGTCTGCCTCTGTCCTCAAAGTCACCATTTCCTGCCTCAGCATCCCAAGTCACTAGGATTACAGGTATGTGCCACAGTACCTGGCAAGAATTCATTTTTTTAAACAAGACTATAATAAATATATGATAAAAACTAGTATCCTATGGAAAATACTTTGCTGAACAATTGATTCATCCATAAATTTCATTCTAGAATCTTTGGAAAAAGTCTGAGTTGGTTACTATTGTTGTGGTGGTGGGGTTCTGGTGTAATTTCATGTATCACTAAAGGCCTGAAAAAAGTACATATAGCCACACAAATGCCTGTAGGTGTATATGTACACACATGCACACACACATACATATTACTAATGGAATGCTACAATTCTGGCTGACATTGGCATTAAACCCATTGTACTTGTTTCCATCAGGGTTTTCCTTCAGTAGTCTGTGTTCCTGTTCTCATTTCTCTGTGTTGAAGCCTCAAATGAAAAGTGATGCATTTATTTCTACTTGGATTCACTTTCTCAGTGTTGGAACAATTGCACCAACCTCCCGATAGTGTTGTTGGTCAAGCACCAACAAAGTATCAGCCACTTCTCTGATGCACTCTCATTATCTCCACAATTTCCCCAATCTCACAAATTAGCCAGGCCACACAGCAATTAAGGATACTTTGCTTACTTGGTTCCAAAACATTCCCAATACTTCCACATACAAATTTTAAGAAATATTCTTCTGGGTCTTCCTACTTTCTATATATTTCTCCCATATTTTATGTGTATGTATGATTTATTGTTTCTGTCTTCAGGTTAATTTTGTTTCTCCTGTTTTTCCATAACCTTACTATTAACTATTTGCTTTTCAAAATCAGTGTTGCCCATAAAATTGTTGTTGTGTTGTTGTTAGGTGCCTTTGAATCGGTGTTTGACTCATAGCAACCCTATGTACACAGATGAAAAAATATTGTCGTTTTTCTCTGCTATTCATAGGGATTTCAATGGTGGATTATTTTTTGGGAGTGGGTTGCTGGGTCCTTCTCCCAAGCCTACAGCACCTGGTGTTCCCAGGCAGTCTCCCATCCAAGTACTAACCAGGGCCAACCCTGATTAGCTTACAAGATCTGACCAGATCAGATGCCACAGTGGTATGGCTGGAAACACCCATAAAATATTAGGCTTGAAATTGAGCTATTTATCTCTCATTTTGGGGGATGAGCAAACAGTTTATATTATTATAAAGGAAGTGTATGGACACCTCTCAATCACATTTTATTCTAATCACTGCTATAGTAGACAAATTCATATGTGAGTAAACCCCTAGCACCTCACTTATGCTGCATTCTCTATCTCTTGTATCTCTTGCGCTTCTGAGACTACTATCTGAGGCACCTTTGGGTCATGCACATGGGAAGAATGAGAAGGTTACATAGATGTCATTTACAGCATGAAACCTATTGGATGAACATCTAAGTGAGCAATTCTATGGTCTATCCTATATGTTAGAACGTCTCAACAAGATTAAGTCCAAGCTATACATTCTTAGGTACCACTGAAAGTTCCACATAGTGGGTACCAAACTGATTGTATACCTTTTTATTATTTTTCCTTTTTTTGTTTAATTCTCTGTAGTCTCTTACTTCTGTTCCCTATGATTTCTTCACATATAAACTGCCTACAGCTGTACCACTGTGGGGTCCAATACTGTCAGATCTTGGAAGCTAAGCAGGGTCAGGCCTGGTTAGTACTTGGATGGGAGACCACCTGGGAATACCAGGTCCTGTAGGCTTGGCAGAAGGACCTGGAAACCCACTCCCAAAAATCAATCCACCATTGAAAACCTTGTGAATAGCAGAGAAGCACTGACGATAGTGTTTCACCTGTTGTATTTAGGGTCTTTATGAGTCGGACACTGACTCAAAGGTACCTAATAACAACATAGGCAAGCCCCTGTCTATGGCTTGGGAATTGAGGAAAACCAGGCTAAGACAGGAAGCATTGTGGGCTTCCCGTTTTATATATTGTGGCACTCATTTTAGTACTTTTCAAAGCAAGAACAAGTTTTCTTGCCAAAATGGGATTTTAAGTACACCTTTTTAAATTATCCCAGTATGCGGGATAACCCTTTTGGTCTTATAGAAATGAAGCTGCTGGATAGAACACAGATATGGACACAGAAGGCATACTCAGGACAGGAAGGGAAAGCTGCAGGATCAAAGCTGAAGCTCTTATTCAGCTCAGGGCAAGACACATGTTAGAAGAGAAAAGCCTCGGACAGAAACCAATTGATAAACCCTGGGCTATGATAGTATAGTATAGTCATAATAAATAATGATAAAACAAAATTTTGTCTCAGAATTCAGAGGTAATCCCAGTATGAATCCCATGGGATAAACCACTGTGACACATAGCCATAGTATCTCTATTGAGCCGAATAATTCCATTAGCCACATGGCCTAGTGGGATGATGAACTGGTCAAAAATAGTTCTTACTAATTGTTATATAAATGGATATGATTTTTATTGCAGGGCTACTTGCAGACATTCTTTTAATGTTTTTGTCCACCCCTTAAAATCTAAAATTAGAGTACCCATATACTAACTTATAGAAATAATAGGTTCGTTCAGCAAATCTTTATCAGTAAGGATATTTTTTAAGCGTAACAAAAAAGTGGCTAAAACTGCATTAAAGAGTTTTTTTAAAAAATGTTTTAGCTCTATTGAAAAGAAGACAAGTATGGTGGATTCCAAGGTTAATTGATTTAGCTACCCAGCAGCAGTAACAAAGACCCAGGTTCCATCTTTCTCTGGATTTTTTGATGCTGACTATTGGCTCCTTCCTCACACCAAGTATGTGGTAGTAGTGTCTGCAGTGTTATTTCCACATACGCCAATATCTAGTAGTCGAAAGAGTACCTGAGCTTATTCTTAGGAGTGTGGATTCTTTTATCCTGAAACTTTGATATCTCATTAGCAAGAATTTGGTTACATGCCTAAATCTAAACCAGTTGTGCTCACAGTGGGACTGAAATCCCCACTAACTTAGTCTGACAGTCTGCACTGTCATGAGTATTGAGGCATTAACTGTAGTATACGAGGACACACATTTAACTTCTGAATTATGCAAGTCAAAGTCAGAGTAAACAAAAATGGGTAAAAAGCCCCTAAAACAACTGAAGTTTATTTCACTGCAAATATGGCCACACAAATTTATTTTTATGCCTCTGACAAACCAGATTCAGAAAGATTTGTAGCACAGTTTTCCAGATCGAAGTCTCTTCTACAAGTCCATTATCTGAATACTAAGCCTAATGAAGTTACCATAAACAACAATTCTTTTTTTGTATGTATTGGTTTCTGTGTCACAAAATTACATATTAGTAGGGTTTTTTAAAGTTCAGAAGGGGACAAATCAATAGCTGATATCATGAAACTATCTGATATGTATCCCACATTTTGGATTGGCTCTTGTGCAATTTCTATCCAGAAGTCTCATGGTTGGTTTAAGGTCAAGCCCAACATGAATGAACACATACTAATGTGCCTGTTGAAACTCATACTGTGATGAAGTTCTGACATTTTACTGGGGGCTTCTTCTCAGCTTAAATCTTTTTTCATTTTGACAATTGAATCTCATTTGGAAGGAAAAGATCAAAAAGACAAATCTACATCTTGACATATTCTGACGTCTCTCTGGAGGTGATGAATCCCTGTTTGGGGAAAGGCTCAAAATAATTGAGGAATGGAAAGTAAGTGAGAGAACAGTTTCACAGTAGCTTCAGTCTTAACAGTCTGTCAAAACAACTTGTCAGGTTACAAAACAATGATTTAAATTCGAAATGCAACTTATCTTTCACCAAAGTGAGCTGGTTACACATGCATGCTGAGATACATGCATGTGTGCATCTGAAATATTTACCAAGGTTGCGGAATAGGGCATGTCTTCACAAACTGGAAAACATGAAAAAAAATCTATATCCAAAAATCTAAATCACTATGACACAGAAAATACCTGTTTGCTGTATTTTATTCTTATCTAAAACTAATTTGAATGACATTCTAAGAACACATTGACCTAAAAGATTAGTCCCTGAACTCTAGCCCTGCTGCATATCACACACCAGAGCATTTGTCTTAAGAAGTTTTTGTTTTGTTTTGTTTGGGTCTGCTTTTTTTCTTTTTAATTATTTTTTCACTTGCAATATGTGCTAATGACTTATTATAAGTCTATGTCTGTAGTGTATCATTTTGTTTCAATTTAAAAAAAGAGCTCAAATTCCTTTGATTTCTCTGATTTGTAAAATAAATATTGAAATTTTTATTTCTTGTGAAATTTGCTAACACATACAGGCTGTCTTCCTATTTTTTACTTTGAAAATAAAGCTACACAATTTACAAACACTGCTTCAAATAGCTGCATAAAGGCTGCATGTGATTGGCTTTAATCCTTCAGTTAACAAATACTTTTGATTTCTCATTTTTATGTGCTGGAGAAACCACAATACACAAAACAGAGCGAGTCTTTTGACCTCAACTGATGCTATACTCCAGTGGCTAAGTCTATCCAAATAGCCATCCTGATACAAGCATTGACAGTTAGTTATCTAACTACCCCTTTCCTGGAGTCATTGGGGTACTCAGTGAGTTGGCAATGAAAACATTTCTCTGGCCCCTGGAATTAACTGTGGTGAAGCCTCAATCTGACTTATGAAATGGGAAAGTACACTACAAGATTACTTTTCAGTTTTGAAAAATTGTCTCCTTTTGGTCGTCATTCTCTTTAAAACACACTCAGCCATATGACTTTATGACATGCTTCAGGAATTTGTGGCATTTAAAAGTACTACTTGAAGAAATGAAATATTATTTTTCAACAATAAAAATTCAAGTAGAAAATTCCACCAATTAATTACCCACTTTCATTTATTTTTATTTTTTATTTTTTGCAGTACTGGGAGGTTCAACCCATGACCTCACACATTGTAGGCACAGGTATGTGCTCCACTAATGAACTTCACCTCTAGCCCTTCTTTTATTTTATTTTATTTATTTATTTTTGAGACACGATCTTGATAAGTTGTACAGGCTGCCTCTGTTCTTGAATTTATAACATTCCTGCCTCAGCCTCCCAAGTCTCTGGGATTACAGATGTGCCTCTTGGCTCCTCACTTCATTGCTCTTTCTTTACCTATATAGTCATTGAGAAGAAAGTGAACATCTTTCAGATATATAAAATTAATAAAAGCTGGGGTGGAACCAGATTTCACAAGTCCTACCATTATCATTTTTCACTCAAAGTGTCAAGAGAAAGAATGAGAAATTTTTAATAAATTAAGATTTGTAAATCACGCTCTGCATTTTAAGAAAATTAGATAAACATGTATTATTTTAATGCATTGTTTGACAATGACAGAGTGCAATGAGCACTTTTATGCTTATTTAACAAATATTTATTAAGCAGCTACTGAGTATAAGCATTCTTTTAGGTACTTGTGATCTGGTAATAAACAAAACAAAAATCCTTGCTCTTGCAAAACCAACATTGATTTAAAACCCTTAACAATTCTTTAAAGTTAGTGCTATTATTAACTTCATTTCACAGAAGATAAATATAAAGGGATTTTGAGGTTAATTAATTTGCCTGATGTCATACAGCTATTAAGTTCAAAGACAGACCATGAATCAAGATATGTGTGATTTCAGAACTTGAATTTTTAATTACTTTAAATATAAAACCCAATGGATAATAAATTCAAATTGACCAAAACCTGGTAGCAAATTCCTTAATCTTAAAATCTTTGAAATATAAGAACATGGAGCTAGTCAAGGTAGAAAGAATTAACCTCACAAAACTAGCTACTTACTTCCAGAACTGTCCCCATATAAACGGTTTATAGTAGAGTAATGAACATTAGAGGTTGTTGTCCTTAGGTACCCGGGAGTCGGTATCTGACTCATAGCGACCCTACGTACAACAGATGAAACACTATTGTCAGTGCTTCTCTACTGTTCATAGGGTTTTCAATGGCAGATTGATTTTGGGGAGTTGGTTGCTGGGTACATCTCCCAAGAACATTAGAGGTACTGTGAAATAAGTGATAAGTGCCAGGGCTGTGCAAGGAGAAGAACATGGCATCTGCTCTTTTCATGGTGCTTACCAGATGTGATGTGGAGTGACAACATAATACCCTAAAGCTTTCCTTTTATAAACTCACCTGTAAAATGACATAGGTAATCATATCTACTGAACATAACTATTAGACAGCTTAAGAGCTGAGATATATGTCCAGAATCTAGTATGATGCCTGACAAAGAGCTCACACTGAATAGAGATTTGGCCTGAATCATTTTACCTTTATCTCTGTGAATAAGCACAGAAAGCAGAAAAACTACTCATATTATGGATCTAGATGTATGGTACATTTACTGATGATAAACTGTGGCATCACATAGCTCTTTTTCTTTAAAAGTTTTTCAGAGGTAAGCCTGGCACAGTGACTCACACTTCTAATCCCAGCAACTTGGGAGACAGAGGCAGGAGGATCGCAAGTTCGAGACTAGAGGCAGTCTGCATAATTTAGAGAGACGCTGTTTCAAACGGTTAAAAAAAAATGGCAGGGAGTGAAGCTCAGTGGTACAGCACTTGCAAAATCTCCAAATGCGAAGCACTGGATAAAACCCCTAGAACCACAAAAAAAAAAAAAAAAAAAAAAAAAAAAAAAAAAAAAAAAAAAAAAAAAAAAAAAAAAAAAAAAAAAAAATTTCAGATGTATAACCTTGAGAGCTGATATTTTCATCTTAAAGACAGATAATTAGTTGCTTCTTGCTTAATTTGTAAGTATATAAAAGAATTCCTTTATGTTATAGGGCAGGAGTCAAAATTTATATCAAATTACTTTAAAAATAATTTTAATATCAAATTGGTTCTATTTATTTCTGATATGAAAATACCTTGAGGGAAATTTAGACTGATTTTTCTTATTTTCTAAACTAAAAAAAAAATGATAGCCATGTTTGCTAGTTTAAAAGAGGTTAATTTTGTGAGTGTGTATTTCTCTATGTCTTAGAATTGTTGTTGTTAGGTGCCATCAAATCCGACTCATAGTGACCCTCATAGGGTTTTCGATGGCAGATTGTTTCCGGATTGCCTCTGGAGTGGATTGCCACATCCTTCTCCCATTTTTGCAGTGCTTGGAATCGAACTTGGGACCTCAGAGACTGCAGAGTGGTGCTCTTCCAACTGAGCTAAATCCCAGCCCCGTGTCTTAGAATAGAAAGATATAATTAATATACCAAATGGAAAAGCCATAATGAACAAGACTGATTTATTTCATAGGAAATGAATGTTCCATGTGGAAAAAGGTACAATGATCAGAACTTATAAATATATTATAAACAAGAAGAATTGTAGTGCAAATGATATACAAATTAATTTCTGTTCTACATAAAATAGAAAAATAAAAGATAAACTCTTAGGAAAAAATGGGCAGACATGTCTTAGTCAGTTTTGTACTGCTATTACAAAATACCTGAGAATAGCCAATTTATAAAGATCATAAATTTATTCTTACAATTCTGGATGCCAGGAACTCCAAGGTCAAGACAGTGAGAGGTTCAGCTGTCTGGTGAGGGAAGGAATACTTTGTCCTCTTATGTCAGAAAGGTGAAGGGAAAACCTACCTAATGCTGTATAAAGAATGTTTTATAAGGTCTTGAGTCCCACAAAAGAAGGTCCTATGGTCTAGTTGCCTCTAAACATCTCCATCTCTTAGGATGATCACACTGATAATATTTGAATTTTGGAGAAGACATATTCAAACCACTGCTAGACATAAAAAATCTTTTACATATAGAAAGAATAAAAACACAAATTGCATTGAAGTGTTTGAAAAATGTTCTAGTTTATTCATGATTGAATAAATGGAAAACAAAACTGAAAGTCCATATTTTTAATACCAATTTGAACAGTGATATCAATGAGCAGAGTAATGGTCAGCATTGGTCAAGTTTGAAGAAATAGTTATTCACTGTAAATACCATCCACATTAATGTATCCTCTCTGGAGAACACCTTGACATTATCTTTAAAAAATGCTAAAATGCCAGCATTTTTGCCCAATATTTCTATTTCTAGAACTAAAGAATTTTAGCATTGTTTACAGAAGCCAAAGATGTAAAATCTATGTAAGTGATCATCAGATTGGATTGGCAAAGCAAAGTATATTAGATACGCACAATGATGTAATAAGTAGTAGATCCATTTATGTAGGCTATGATGAAATTATGGTAAATATATTAAAAGAATAAGATGGGTAAATTTATTTAGAAGAGTAAGCTCACGTTTGAGTAAAATATGTACATATATGTATATGTAATACAAAGAGAAGAGAGAGATTTACTTTTCATTGTCTGCCTTTCACTACCTTTTATTTTGTAAGTTATTAAGATGTATATAAGTAGGCACTACCATTCAAAGACAAGTTTAAATGTCAATGCTAGGACAGGTAATCATGGTAATGAATAAGATTAATGGAAAATACATGAATTTTTAGAAATTACTAATAGCTAGGCACTGTGGCGCACACCTGTAATCCCAGCAGCTCAGGAGGCAGAGGCAAGAGCATCACAAGTTTGAGTGAGATCAGAGGTAGTCTGCATAATTTAGTGAGACGCTATCTCAAAAATTAAAAAAAAAAATTGGGCTGGGGTGGTGCAACTCAGTGGTACAGTACTTGCAAAGCATGCAAGCACAAGGCCCTTGGTTCAACCCCCAGTACAGCAAAAATTAAATAATTAAATAAATAAAAAGATTAAAAAATAAAAAAGGAAATTACTAATATCTAATATATAAAAAAATATCCAAACCATAAAATATTTCAAATAGTCTAAGAAAGTTGTTTATAATTAAATATATAATTGCTAAAGTGATAAATAACAAGAGAAAGCTAGAAAACTCCCCAAAAGGGAGAGAAAAAGAGAGAGAATAACAGAAATAGAAAAAAAAAATCTAAGAAATATTTAGGTCAAATTCATAAATTTATGGGTTCTATAAAATCTTCTGAAAAAAGGTCTGAAAAGGATGAAATATAAATTAGAAAATAATCATATAATTATCTTAAAACTCCCAAAAGCCAAAAATATTAACCTTCAAATTGAAAAGGATGTTGTTGTTGTCAGTCAGTATCCAATTCATAGTGACCCTGTGTACAACAGGAGAAAGACTATTGTCAGTGCCTCTCTGCTATTCATAGGGTTTTCGATGGCGGATTGATTTGGGGGGGGGAGCGTTTTGCAGGTCCTTCTCCCAGCTTCCAGTATCTGGTGTTCCCAGGTGGTCTCCCATCCAAGTACTAACCAGGCCCAATACTGCTTAGCTTCTGAGATCTGATGGGATCAGAGGCCACAGTGCTATGGCTGCAGGCATTGAAAACGATAAGATGGATTAATAAAAAAATTTTTTTTTTAATTTAAAAAGCCCCCCCCCCAAAAAAAATGACCACGACCCCAAATTTTGTGTTTTAGAATACCTAGATTGAAGGGAATGGTCTGAAAAGAGGAGAAATTTTTATCTTTCAAGTAACTAAAACCAAGTCGTTATAAATATTTTATCTGCCATTCTGGCTCCCAAATACCAATAGCTGTAGTCCATCAAAAATCTTGTAGAAAGGTAATTACTAACATATGATTCAATACCCAGCAAAGATATAAGTATAGGTGAGGGTCAAGAAGGAACAGAAGGATACTGTCAAACATGAAAGGACTCAGAAAAATTATTTCCTACATATTCTTGATTTAAAATTTACTCAGGAATGTGCTTTGGAAGAAAATATTAAGAAGACATGTGATTAAAAGTAAAACAAAACAAAAATACTAGAAACCAATAAATAAAGAAAGCTACAGACAATAGCTGAAAAGGGAATGACTAGAAAGTAAATCACCCCAAATTTGAGCAAGTCACAGATTTCCAAGATGTATTTCTTTAAAAGAATAAATTGATTAGGTTGAGCAGATAATATAAAATGTTCAAATATTTCAGTAAGAGAAGGGTCACATTTCTTTCTGTTCCTCTGAAGCAAGCAATATTTAACATTAAAGATCATCCTTCTACCATGTTCTTTCTCTGCAAATATTACTTCCCAATTCTAACATTACATGGTTTATACTTCACCAGTACAAAATACTCATATAAATCATCTTATTTAATACTAACAGTAGAATATTTATTCAATTTAGTAAATGCCTTGCTTGTTCAGATATAGGATTAGATTCTATAAAATGAACACTTTTAATTTTACAAGTGACTTCATGCAGAGCTGGCCAAAATATTAAGATTTCCAAGAGGTGATATGAACAACAAAGAAAATGAGGAGTTGTGGATTAAATGTCATGTGTCTTGAAAAACCTCATTAACTGCATAAAACATTTCCCAATTCTCTATTAATTGGAAAGAACTTGAAAGCGAGCTACTTGAATAAATACTTCATACTCCTACTGTGAGAATTTAGTTTGAATCAGGAAAAAGAAAAGGACAACAATGAGGTTTTAGTTATGGAGATTTTAAAAGAGTGAAATCATAGGGATGTGGTTGCAACCAGCCAGGCTGACACACAGGGATAGATAAATGTCATTTTGTAACCAACTTCATGGCTTTGACTCCAATAATGTTTAGAAAAACAAAAAGTTTTATGTGCATAATGATGTGATTATATCACACTGGTAGGTGGAATATCAAATACAAAAAAAAAAAAAAAACCAGAACAATAACAACAACAACAACAAAAAGTTTTAAAATTACTTTTGTTAGTCCTATTCATGGACTGCCAAAAGAACCAACAAATCTGTTGTAGAAGTGCAACTGGAGTGCTCCTTGGAAACAAGGATGTCTAGACTGTGTCTTACGTATTTTGGACATGTTTTCAGGAGGGACCAACCCAGGGAGAAGAACATCAAGTTTGGGAAAGTGGCAGAGCAACAACAATAAAAAAATATATAAAAATTAAAAAAGAAAAAGGAAGACTCTCAACTAGATGGATTGACATAGTGACTACAACAATGGGCTTAAATATAAAAAAGATTATGTGCGTGTTACAGAATCAGGGAGCATTTTGTTCTATTATACATAGGTTTGCTACCATTCTGACCCAACTCCACAGCACCTAACAACAACAAATTCATTCAGTCTTTGCATCTCTTTTGCCCTCCATCACTAAACACCTACACATTTTACTAAATATAATTTTAAAACAAATTTAAATTCAAAATGATTCCCAATATTTCATAAAATCTCTGGAACTATACATTAGTTGAGGCCCATAATTGAATATTCCATAAACTCATAGGCAACTATGTAAATCATTACAAACATAAAAACATAAAACTTTTTGGGCTCAAAGAAATCCAATTTATTCTTTAGGTTACTAATGATCACTAGCAGCTGCTACATGAGGGAAAAGATCATAAAATTGTGTTAAGACACTAAACTATGAGCTGCACGAATCTATCCAGATGTTTGTAGGATTGTCTCTATGGATTGGTAAAATAAGACCATGGATGGATGGTGTGGATTCCAAGGTCTGAAGATTAGACAACTTTTTCATTATCAAATCCAGTGTAATAAAATCTTAGATGTTTAAAAGGAGCAATGGAGTATAGACAAGTAAATATTTCTAAAACTATGATTTATCTCAAATCATACACAAGAAGGCCTATGATATAATCATAATAATGGATAGTTGAAGGTGTTACACTCAAAGCTCATTAAACTCGATGTATGTAATTTGGACTTAGAACAGCAAGTTCAAAGCCATATTGAGTTTGGTGCTCAGGTTGAGGTAAAAGGCCACAGGCCCAGCTTGTCTTGTCAGTCCTTGTTGTTGGTAGGTGCCCTGGAGTCGGTGTCCTACTCACAGTGACTCTATGTACAACAGGCAAAACTATTATCATGCTTCTCTGCTATTCATAGGGTTTTCAATGGCTGATTGTTATTTTGGGGAGTGGGTTACTGGGTCCTTCTCCCAAGCTGACAGCACCTGGTAGTCCCAGGTGGTCTCCTATCCAAGTACTAACCAGGCCCAACTCTGCTTAGCTTCTGAGATCTGACTAAATCTGATGCCACAGTGGTAGGGCTGCAGGCCTGTCAGTCCTAGCAAGAAGAGTCAAAAGAACAAGGGAGAAAGAATGGAGGAGCAGCATGTTGTAGGACGTGAGCTCTTCCTTTTTTTCCTTTTTATTTTTTTGTTTTGTTTTGTTTTGTTTTTGTTTTGTTTTTCTCCATCATTCTTCTGACTCTTTCCTGGGACTGACAAGGCAACCTGGGTCTATTTCCTTTTTTCTCATCAGAGCACCAAACTATGAGTGGTCTAGTTCAATTCTTTTCTAGATAGAAAACTCACTTCTTTTAATCTGATATGGTCTACCTTGAATATTCTTTATTACCAAGCCATGAGACTTGAGACAGGGAGGTGGAAGACAGTCATCTTATATTGAGGCTGAAAACATTTGATTTTCTACATGTCCCTGCCTGCAGCTGTAGCCCTGTGGCATCCGATCCCGTCAGATCTCGGAAGCTAAGCAGGGTCGGGCCTGGTTAGTACCTGGATGAGAGACTGCCTGGGAACACCAGAAGCTGTAGGCTTGGGAGAAGGACCTGGCAACCCCCTCCCAAAAATCAATCTGCCATTGAAAACCCTATAAACAGCAGAGAAGCACTGACAATAGTGTTTCCCCTGTTGTACGGAGGGTCGCTATGAGTCGGATACCAACTCGACAGCACCTAACAACAACAACAACAACATGTCCCTACATATTTGACCAAAACTGCATTGAGGTTTGAGCCAAAATTCTAACTAGTAGTAACTATTCCTTTGTCTTTGATTCCTGTATTTCCCTTGAGAAACTGAGAAACCTAAAGAAAAGAGGTGGTGAAAGAGCAATTCTCATTCCCAGCTTGATATTTCTGCTTCCATAATTACATAGGTATTGGAACAGCTTTGACATTTTAAGTGGACTTAATTCTTTCTTTTTGTTTTCTCCTGCTCATATTGCCTACATTAGAATTTTAGGAAATATAACAACTTGAATATTCTCTCTCTCTGTCTCTGTCTCTGTCTCTGTCTCTGTCTCTCTCTCTCTCTCTCTCTATATATATATATATTATATATATATGTAATATATATGTAATATATATAACATATATATATAATATATATATACACACACACATATATATATACACACGTGTGTGTGTGTATGTACATATATGATGTTGGACACGTATATGTAATTTGACATGTTAGAACTCCTCATTCTTAAACCCTGGTCAAAGATGCAATACTAATTAAGATGGAAAAATAGTACTGGTTCATTCGTGGGAAAAATCATCTTCAAAAATTAAATTTTAAAAGTTTAGGATTTACTCAAAAATATATTTTTGTTAATGAATAAGCTTTACAACATATGGCTATTTTCACTTATAAAAATCCACACTTATCCTCACTATTCACACTATATTTCCTTGAAATAGTTTATCATTTGTTCTTTTGTTCACTGGGTCATCTTCCAGGAAAGATCTTTAAATAGGTTCTAAAGAGTACTTGGTGGGGGTGGGGCTGGGGTTTAGCAGAGTTGGTAGAGAGCCATTCTGCACCATCTGTAGACCAGTGTTCAATTCCCAGCACACAAAAACGGGAGAAAGATGTGCCAATCCACTCCGGAAGCAATCTGGAAGAAAAAAGAAATCAGCCATTGAAAACCCTATGAGAGTTGCTATGACAGTCAGACCTGATTTGACTGCACCTAACAACAACAATAAAGAGTACTCAAATACACTGCTGTGTTAGTCAGCTTTCCACTACTACATGTATATAAAAAGTATCTGAGATCAGCAACTTCTAAGGAAAAAAATTTATTTTGCCTCAGACTTCATTGATTGGCCCCATTGTTTTGGGCCTGTGGTGAGGTAGAATACCACGACTAGGAGTGCAGTGGAACAAAATGAAATGGAGGAAGAGGCCAGGATATCACAATCCTTTTGGGGAATGGGCCCTCAATGATCTAAAGACCTCCCGTGAAGTCCTACCACCTCCAATAGCACCACACTGGGACAAAGCCTTTTAACACACAAGCCAAGATCCAAACTGTAGCTCCTGGGTTCTAATTTATTGCTGATATAAACTATACATACATATGGAAATAGCACTGTAATTTTATGCAATATGTAATTCCCAGGGTTTATATCTGGGAATTAGGGCTTTGAATTTTCTTCTATTGCTGGTCTCTTGATAAACTCTACCTTGTCACGATATCCCACAGTCACAAGGGCACTGCTGATGACTCACTAATGGCATAGCACCTATCCTCTCACACACCCAACTCCAGAATGAAGAAATGTAGAGACAGAACTGGGCAGTTTCAGAATGTCATGGACACTGAAACTCTTGGATAATCTCATGTGAATCTGTGTATGTTTAACCAGGGAGAAACAATAGAGTGTGGAATGTTTTGGAACTAGAAATGCTGAAAAATGAAGATATTTTTCATGTGTCAGAACAGGATTTTTGCTCATCTTTAACTTTTAAATATCCCATAGGGCACAAGCTGCATTGGAGTCTGAAGAGGAATTACTCCTGTTGATGTCTCATTACTAAAAGACTCAGAATAAATCAGTATGAATGGGAAATATATCTGGCATATATTAATATTTGAAATGTACTAAACTGTGTCTTTCATTTTCCTATCAAATTCCTATTTCCATATTCCTTTTTCTTTTTTTTTTTTCTTTTTACTGATTTGGTAATTTGACAAAGCCCCTCATAGTAAAGATACTAGTGCTCCACAGAGAATATGTATTATGGATGCAAACTGCCATGCCATTTTCCCATTCCCATTTGCAGCTACCCATAAGAAACACAACTTCAGCTAGTAAACTCTTATTTCTCTGTGCTTAAAATGATAAGCAAGCACAACATGCACCTGTAAATCCTGCCTAGATTCATTTAAAGTACAATTTTTTCTGAATATTGAGGAAATAGAAAATTACTACTATATATTACCTTTCTTTCTGTGAAAAAGAAAGGAATAAAGGTGATTCCATAGGAAAGTAAAAAGAAATTTCTACAAAGTTACTGGTTTTTGATACTGTCTTTCATGGCATTAAAACCATGTTTTTTGTTTGGTTTTGGTTTTGAGGGTATTTTTAGTTCTAGTAAGGAAAAAAGTTACCATTTCAAATAGAGACACAAATGATTAAAAAATTAACTAATGATTCTCATTTAAAGAGCTTCCTTAAAAGATCTCATTAAAAGCTGAATTGATGTCCATTTTCAAATACATTTACGGCCCTATTTAATTTCAGTATCTACATGTCACCATAAAGGCCCATTTACTTAAGTTCATGTAGCTTTATTCATATTAATCCAAAGAGATAATCAACCCAAATATCTGTCAACCAATGAATGCATAAAAAAGTGGCATACCTATGCAATGTATATTATATGACAATACAAAGGAATCAACTATGATATAACATCAATGCAAATGAATCCAAAAACATTTGATTCAGTGAATGAAGTTAGACATGGAAGTTCCAGTTCATTTATCTCATTCAGGAAAAGGAAAAATACAAAAACAAAATGCAAATCAGTGATATCTACGGCCAGCGTTAGGAGAAATGATAAACTTCAGGGAGGCAGAAAAAAATGCTTTGAAGTGTTTTATATCATAATTGGGGTTATTACACAATTCTATACATTTATCAGAAATCTTTGAGCTATTTAAATTTTGTTGTATTAAACTATATTTAAATAATTTTAAGACTTCCCAGTATATTACCAAGGGGATAATGATACAAATGACATAGCATTCAAAATGAGGTAGTATAATTAGTACCAAAGAGTTACACTTCAGCTCCTAAGAGTAGCTAGTGTCAAAAGTCAAATGGACAAGCTGAAATGCATTTTACCACATTCAACCTGTGAAAAAGGAGGAAATAAGAGTATCTAATTCTAAGGGCTTTTGTAAAAACTAAATGAGACAGTATGTTAAGTGCTTAGCCAAATACTCAGGACATAGCAAGAACTCAAAAACTTTTTATTACCACTAAGGCAAATTATGTAAGCAATTACTTATTGTGTTAACATACTTTCTTAATTATGGTTACTAATATTGTACATTAGTCCCAATTACTGCCTCTCAGTCAAAGTCAAGGATACTAATTTATCTAAAGGTCCTGCTTTTTAAGGTTCTATTATTCTTTATTCATTGTATTATTCAACAATAGCTATTGAAAAAAGCCAGGCACCATGGTACACACCTGTGATCTCAGCTACTCAGGAGGCTGAGGATGACTGCTTGTTAAAGGACAGAAGCAGCCTGTACAACTTAGTGAGATCCTGTCTTAAAATAAAAAATACAAAAGGGGTTAGGGTGCAGGTCAGTGGTAGAGTATTTGGCTAGCACATATGAGGACCTAGATTCAATGCCCTAATACTGAAAAAAAAAAAAAAAAAACAGAACATGCACACACAAACAATGCCATTGATTGCTTTCTTGTTGTTAGGTGCCATCAAGGCATGTCTGACTCATAGTGACCCTCATAGAATTTTCAATGGCTGATTGTTTTGGAATTGCCTCAGGAGTGGATTGCCACATCCTTCTCCCATTTTTGCAGCACTGGGAATCAAAAACTGGACTTTAGAGACTGCAGGGCATTACTCTACCAACTGAGCTAAATCTCAGCCCTGATTGCTTTCCAGGTACCAGAAATTCTGCTGAGTGTTGAGGATAAAGTATTAAATCAATCATATATAGGCCCTTGCCCTCATGCAAAGGCTGACATTAAGCAAACATATAATTAAATAAATAAGTTCAAATTATAGAAAGTGACACAAATTAGAAGAATATGGTAATGTGCCTGATAATATTAGAGGGATGTATTTGCAATGAAAGTTACAGGGAAGTCTTCTCTAAGAAAGGAACATTTGCGCTGAAACCTAAGGATGAGCCTGAGGGGGGAAAAAATACACAACGTGGAGAAAACAGCTAAGATCCTACAGTATAAAACACTTTGATGAACTCAAGGAATTACAAAACAAAATAAAACACTACCACTCCTGGTGAGTAATGAAAGAGAAGCAGCAGATGATTTTAGAGAGCTCCACATAGGCAGATGATGGAGTTCTGGTGGGTCATGTCAAGATAATCTTTCAAGTATGGATATACTTAATATGATATTAGCTAATATCTATCCATCTGCAGCCATGGTACCCGAGCATCTGATCCCACCTGATCAAGGAAGCTAAGAAGGGTGGAGCTGATTGGTCCTTGGATGGGTGACAATTTGGGAATACCAGGTGCTGCAGGCTAGGGAGAAGGACTTAGCAAACCACTCCCCAAACATTCTGCCATTGAAAACCCTATGAATAGCAGAGAAGCACTGACAGTGGTGCTGGGCACGGCACAGTGTCAGGGAGTGCTTCATTCTGTTGTACACAGGGTTGCTATGAGTTGGACCCGACTCCATGGCACCTAGCAGCAGCAGCAGCAGCAGCAGCAGCAACAACAACAACAACAACAACAACAACAACAACAACAACAGTCTCTCTCCATAGAATCTATGTACCAAACATTATTCCTTATGCTACATACAAGCTTTTTCATTTAATTTTCAGAAAACACTGTATTAGGTATCTATTATGTTTATTTTTGTAGTACTCTCTGCTAAGTTTAAACAATTTGTTCCAGATCACAAATAGGACCAATGCAGCAACACAAAGTCAGTAATTCCTGTCTTTGGAGGCCCTCACTTAACTACTATGCTGTGTGGCTTCTTCCTATATTATGTTCTAATGCAATTTAAGACTAAACCATATGATAACAGGATCTACTTTATAACTTGAAAAGATCACTTTACCTGCTCTGGGATTTATGTGTTATAAGGAATAGGAATGGACACAAACAGAATAATTAAAAAATAATTGCAATAGTAAAGCCTGGCTTCACAAGCAATGACCTGTCTACTCACACTTAGAAGGGCATTGCTTTTGGTTTAATTCTGTGGTGGCTGTCTTAAAATTCTAAATGCTTTTTGAACAAGAGGTCCTGCATTTGCATTTTGCACTGAGCCTCACCATTTTGCAACTAGTCCAGGAATTATTTCTTGCAAGAGATTCTAATGACTTGGGTTTTTAGATTCACTCATCTCTGATGACTTGAGCTCTGCATCACCCATAACAGTATTCTTCCTTGCAGGATGAAGGGAATTGCCATTTATTAAGTACTGAGCTAGGCAAAATCCTAAGGCTTTTCATGACTCAATTAATCTTCATAACCACCTTATAGGAGAGATTCTATCATCAGTATTTTGTTAGATGAGAAAACTTTGTCTCAAAGAAATTAAATAATGTGACATAGTTGGTGGTGTAACTCAAAACCCAGTCTTCTAAAACAAATCCTATGCCTGAGGGCCTGGTTTGTATTGCTTACCTTAGAACCTAAGACCATGCTCTGCCCCCCATTGGCAGGGACATCTTACTATTGCCTGGTATCTTGAGGCAACCTTTGTCCAGACCAGTCACTGGAGATTGCTCTCCCAGATAAACCCACAACACATCTGCCACCTACTAAGGACAGGGCTGGCCTTTTCTCAGGCCCTAAGAATCAGGAAATTAATACCTGTTATCATCTTTAAAAAAAAGTAAGATAAAGTATCATGAAAAATCGCAACAAAGTTTCAATCTTTTCTCTCAACCCTTGCATTAAATTTATGCATATAATGCATAAATTGCATTATATGTCCATTGGATGCAGAAGGTAACATGGCCATAAGGTTACTACTGACGACACAGCTGTTTTTATTTGTGTGTATTATCTGATCACTTTGTGGATGTTGCAACCTTGCTCTGTTGAATCAGTCTATCTAAACTTCAGAGATTGGGTTGTTTATCTAGCAATGGGGTGATGTTTAATTTCCACTCTAATTCTCCCTCATATCTGACAAAATTCCACATAGTTCAGCAGAACTCTCACATTAGTAAGTACCACAGGGGCATAAAAAACAAATTTAGTCATTGAAGGAAATTCTGAAAGTTTTATTATGTAATGTAAACATTTTTCTGAAAAACAAAAAGTAAAGTTTGTCTCATTTTCTGCCCAAATTTTAAATTTCAGTCACCTATTAAAAATGGGACAAAATGAAAACAATATATGAACAAAAATATTGTTACAATCATTTTTAAAAATAAATTTTAACTATAATAAGGTATCTAAGGTACCAGTGCAGTTTCCTGACAATTTTTGGTTAACCATACAAAATCAAAGTCATTGTGGTAGCTCTAATTACATGGAACAATAGTCAATATGTGTTCAAATTACTGATGTGAATTTGGTTTCCAAAATCTGTTTCCATTCCACTGCATGCCTTGAAGGAGAAAATAGGATTCTATTGGACTATTTTGAATACTGGATAAGAATGAGAAAAGTGCTATCTCTTGCTGAGAAGAACTTAATGATGTATCATTTCCCATTTACTGGATATTTATTGCTTAGGCAAATACCCATTTAAATTCACAATTTTCTCTCCTTTCCAAGAGTGACAGTCTCATTCTGACATTGGATGGATTTGTTAATTAGAAGCAAAAATCAGTTGACTCTTAAGGACACCATGCTGAGTATCATTCAAATTGCACACTAATGCTTCTGCACTGCTCAGAATGGAACTCAACTTGACACTTTTCATTTACACGAAACTGACAGTTTCTGCCTGTTGGAAAGTTTTCTGAAACTTGAAGTTACATCATAGTCATAAATTCTACCTGGATGATCTCACACTTATATTAAGTGGAATGCTTCACCCTTATAGCAGGGGCTTTCTTTATGGTTTATCTAATAATACCACAAAGTAAAAGTCACCAGACTTGATAGCACCTAACAACAACAAAAGAGAATTTCCGTTTAGACTAATGTCCTTTGTTAGTCATCAGGTTTGGTTTTGTTTCTCCTGTCTGCTATAACCATTCCCTGGGTGAATGGAATGAATCAGGAAGATTCCCACATTCATTTTCACTTGCCTGAAGTGGTATCCAGACACAATATTAAATAAATGAGTGTGAGGATCAGCCAGTATCCCATTTACTATTGAACAAAATAGGAGAACAAATACATCAAAATAAAATTGTTGAAAGGAAGAAACTGTAAGTGTGTTTGGAACTTGTAATTGGCAAGATAGAAAATTTACAAGAAAATATTGGAGTTGA
>VMDO01027155.1:0-20448 GCA_007922755.1 Pedetes capensis
ACAGAGTCATTATACAAGAAAGAATTGGTAGATGACCAACCATTCCAAGAGGTTGCATATGAAGAGGAACCAATGGTGTTGAAGGATGAAGTGGAAGCTGCCTTGAAAGAACTGGCGAAACACAAGGCTCCAGGAATTGATGGGATACCAATAGAGATGTTTCAACAAACAGATGCAGCACTGGAGGTGTTAACATGTTCATGCCAACAGATTTGGAAAACTGCTACTTGGCCAACTGACTGGAAGAGATCCATATTTGTGTCTATTCCCAAAAAAGGGGATCCGACTGAATGCGCAAACTACCGGACAATATCATTAATATCGCACACCAGCAAAATTCTACTAAAGATCATTCAAAGCGACTGCAGCAGTATATAGACAGCGAATTACCGGAAAATCAAGCGGGTTTTCAATAGATTGATTTTTGGGAGGGGGTTACCAGGTCCTTCCCCAAGCCTACAGTATTTGGTGTTCCCAGGCAGTCTCCCATCCAGGTACTAACCAGGCCCGACCCTGCTTAGCTTCCAAGATCTGGCGCCTTCTTGGCTCCAGGCTGAATGACCCATGCTTTTATTCTGCAGTGCTCTGTATGATGTGGGCAAACAGTGAACTGCATCTCACCTATACATTTTAAGGAAGAAAGACAGTCACTGGCAAAAGCTGTGACCCCCTTAGAGCCATCTTAATCTTATTCTTGTCATGAGGGTTGTAGGCAAAAAGAAAAGGTGACACCTGCATGCATTGACCCATTCTGGGTAGGTGGGCAGGGCTTTCTTCCTGAAAAAGTCTGTGGTCTCTGCAGCTGTGCTACTGTTCAAGAAGATGAGACATATGTAGTCAGTGGCCAGGGAGGCAAATATGCATTTGAGAAAATTTTAAATTAATATGCTTATTCAATCTAAATACAGTCACAAATGAATTACACCTCCAATAATGAGATTTCCTTAAACAAAAAATGAAAAGCACAGGAGGGGTCAAAAGCATTGTTAGAATTATACATTCACCAGCCAGGCGTGGTAGCGCATGACTGTAATCCCAGCAACTCGGGAGGCAGAGGCAGGAGGATCGCCTAGTTCATGACTAGAGGCAGTCTGCATAATTTAGTGAGACTCTGTCTCGACAAATAGAAAAAATGGGTTAGGGGTACAGCTCAGTGGTATAGCACTTGCAAAGCATGCAAGCACAAGGCCCTGGGTTCAATCCCTAGTACCACACACACATACAAAAAAAAAAGATACACTCAGTGCCAGTTTATATTGTAATTGGCTGGACTTCAAAGGGAGACTTTGTGTTTTATAATGAGGCTAATAAGATAATTTCTGAATAGGACTTTTTGTTATCACACTACATATGATAATAGGCAATATGTAGTTTCTCTCACTGTTACAAATAAAATCCTGTTTGTCAGAAAGACTGCAGTCAACTCAGCATTACTGCTTCAAATAGGCAGTTCTCAGAGAGAACAATAAAGCTGTTTAATGAAAGAACATTACAGGCCTAGCAGATGTTGCAATCATAAAACATTTTAGGTAAATGCTTTTAAAAGGACACCTCCATCACTTTACAAACACGCTAGAAAATCAAATTCACTTGCTCAATTCATGGAGCCTGTCTCTGAAGGAGTATTGGGCCTATTTCTCTCTACTCCAAAACACAAGGCGAAGTTTACAATGAACCAACTTCCACCAAAGACCGGGAAGAGGGAATTGTAACTCTTAACTGGTCATACTACCCATGTTCCTGCTTGCATTGTTATTAAAGACAGCTCTCAAAAATTATCTTTACCATCTGTCCGCTGACAGCTGTGGGGTGTTAAAGAACATAGTTCTTTCTTGGCAATGAATCCTTCAACGTTTTTCAACAACCACTAGGTGAGGACGTAAAGATGGCTCCTGCACTCGAGGAACTTATTCTCCAACAGGAAACAGTGACCGATGAAAAACAGGCTCGTTGTTATATGGTTCAAGCCATTTGTCACTAATTTATGCAGAAGGCAGATGACTGTGCTGGATTTACTAAGTCATTGCTCCCCTAATAAAGTAAGAATGAAAAACAATGTCACTTTCATAAGGACAAACTTTTTAACGCTGATGAAAGATAGGGCATCAGCTCAAAGGGGAAAAAAAGTGTTCAAATTGTAAATGTCACTTAACAAGCAACCTATCTACTGAGAAAACAGGCAAGGATGGAAAGCAGCCAGCATTTTACACATGTATGCTTATTTCCTGAGAAGAAGGCAGGATGATGCACTAGGTTATTTTAATAAATTATAAGCTATGATTTAAATATGGTTCGTGATTCAGCTCAGTTTCAAAAAAGGAGAAAACTCAAAAAGTGTTCTTTCCATCCTGTTGCATTTCTGCCATCAATGACAGCAGGGTCCCTAATCTTAGACACTTACTGTGTCTGATATGAATTTAAGCAGACTTGACATGACTTACTCCAGCTTACTGACCTGATTCTCCTTATCATTCTTCCTTAACAAAATGATCCTGGTATAACATACCTCGTTATACATTTATTTGAGAGGGATGACTTGGTATGGTCTCTATCGCACTTAAAATAATGCGAACATTTCTCATAAGGAAGCTACTTTTCTAACAGCAGCACAGAATGTTCAGGCTGCCACAATTAACCATTTGCAGCATCAATGGGGAAAACCCAAGCCTTGAGGTATCTCAGCTCTCCATCTGTGCTAACTGCCTCAGGCTCAGCCACAGCGCAGTTCCCAGGTGCACGGAACCACATCTATCAAAATATTTACCCCTAAAATAGCTTTGTAATAAGAGTGGAATGTCCTTTTTGATGATTTCCTTTGAAAAATACATACGTATTTAACTGGCAACTCTAAACTTTTAGAGACGGCAGATCACATGAATCCACTGATTAAAAAAAAACAGCTCCTTTCATGGTGGTTGGAGTGGATGTGTTATAATGACTATACAAACACAAGAGATTTAATATGCCTTTCGTTTCCACATTTGACTACGGTTCGAACCTCCTGCGGAACGTGCCTCAATTCTAGTCCCATCCTGGTTCTCCTGAGTCGAGTCCCCGGGGGAAGGGTACTAGGGAGGTAACATTAGGTGTAAATCTTCAACAGCAATAGCATGCCAATGGTATGCACAGATAGTGAAAGCTATTCAGATCTACAGCAGTTTTGAACAGTTTAAAGCGAGTTTTAGTGTCTGGGACTGCATATATTACAGGATGAAAACGAAAACAACATCAAAAAAAAAAAAAAAAGAAAGAAAGAAAAAAGAAAAGAAAAAAGAAAAACAAAAGAAAGGAAGAAAAGATCCTCCTGACTGAAGCAAGAGCATACCAGAATCTACCCACCTTTCAACCTTCAACACTCAGTGCTGAGGAAATACCTCTACCATACTGTCAACGTGGTTGGTGCATGATCAGTTCCTAAAACAATAGCTGGGCACTCTGAGTCACCCCGAGTGTGAAGGGCAAGTGGAAAGGTCAGTTCCGGCGTGTCTTACCAAAGCAAACAGAGCAAGGGAACCAGAGCTGCTCAGTCCTGGGCTCCACGCTGTTCCCAGGACCTGGCAAGGGCATGCCCTCAGGCTTACCTCCCTCTCTCAACTTCCTGCCCTGAAGGAACCAGACAGGGTGGCAAGCACACCTGGGAGGAGGGCCAGCCCAGAGCATTTCGGAGGCCCTTCCTAGGACAACTCAAGAGCCTCAGACATTGCTCAGTATCTTTGCAGGAATGGGGCACTTGTTCCTAAAAGCTTTAAGAACTCCCTTAACTCTTTCCTTACATAAAAATTTTTTAAAAAGAGTGACAAAATAAAAATCCATGCCTCTTCCTTCCACAATAACAAAGATCAGCATCATTTAACTACAATCAATTAAAATCCAGTAAATACTTCTCGAGCTTGTGTGTACTGCGGACCAGACAATTTATTTTTAAGATTCTAAGTATGTTTATTTTTTAGAGCCTCTAGCCCTGACATCATGTCACACATATCAAAAGTTGTATCCATAACCCAATTAAACATAATTGTCTGGTGAAAACATTTTTGAAAGAATTTTTGTATTTTTGATTTTAAAATGACTTGGCTGCTGGTTATTCACTGAATTTATATTTTGCTATGATTTCTCAGTAATCATTGCTAAATTTAGCATTTAAAGAAGATGATAAAATATTTGGTTTTACATTTGTGCAAACACATATTTGATCTTGCTTTATTTTTTAAGAGTTAATGTATTTCCCAACATTTTTGAGATCCTTGAGAAGTAGGAATATCTCTGGATGCTGTGGTATATGCCTGTCATCCCAGCTATTCGGAAGGCTGGAACAAGAGGATGGATGGTTGGAGGCCAGAGGCTAAACTGTGCAACTTAGTGAGACCTTGTCTCAAAATTAAAAATAAAAATAATAAAAATAAAAAGGGGCTGCGGGTGCAGCTCAGTGAGGAGGGCCTGCCTAGCATGCATGAAGCCCCGGGTCAACCCTCAGTATTGCAATCAATCAATCAATCAATGAAAATTAAAATAAGGAAAAGTAGGATATCACTTAGTCATTGTGTCCTTAGCACCTAATGAATATCACAGCTTGACTGCAGAAACCAGAGAGGTCATTTGAGAAGGAGATGTCTTCTCTAGGGACTAGGAGGAAAATTGCAAGGTGAGCACAGGGGTAGGGACACCTCCCAGAAGAGGCAGAGGACGGCTGCCAGAACCCACGTTGCAGAGCTTCAAACTCAGTCAACCACACACTGGACAGCTGACCATGCAATAATTCCTTTGTGTGTGTCCAACCCGGGATACAAAAATGAAGAAAGCACTTGCCCTCTCCTCAAGGAACTCCTAACCCAGGAGAGGAAATAGGAATTAGGACTTGCATATAGGGTATAAGGCAGAGAATGAAAGCTTAAGAAAGACTTCAGGTAATTCAAGACCTCACTGAAGCACTGAGGCAGCGATGAATCGCACAACTCCAGGGAAGCCATTCGCACTGTCATCTGTGTAAACAAAGTTCCTCTCAGTTGTTCAGTGCCATAGAGAAGGCTGGGGGATAATAGAGGCTTTCCAGAAGTGATGGCATTTGGCAGGTCTGTGAAAGACAAGAACCTCTTCCACTTACAAGCTGAGTAACTGCCATGAGTTTCCATTTGTGCATCTGTAACACGGATAATAGTATTAACTTCATAGGGTTGTTAGGATGAAATTAAAAAATACATGAATGTGTACAGGACAGTATGTATGTCAAATCCACCTTTCCTTTCCTTTCTCCTTCCTTCCTTCTTTGTTCAAATACTCATGGAGCTTCTACCATGTCAGACACTGTACCAGGCATTGTATATACAATCAGGGACAACGCTCCCATGAGTTTGCCTTTATGAAATTCATCATAAACTGAGCCTATTCTATTATCCATTATTCTCCACTCGGTGATAGGAGGAAGGTGAGAAGACTCAGTGGGAGCAAAAGCAAAGTAAAAGCATGTTCTGAAAACAGCCAGCCATGCAGGGGCATCAGGGAGAGGGGTTTTCGGGTATAGTATAAAGAACTCAGAAAAGAAGAAGAGCAGGAAAACTCTGAGCAACCGCCCAGTGATGGCAGCTCATAGTGGCAAGCAAGTTTAGTGTGCCGCCTCGGGCCTGCTCAGTTGGTCAGGGCTTCCTGGACGGCTCCACTGAGAAAGAACTCATGCCTGACCGTGCTGGCTTCGGGTACAGAAGGGCTTGGGGGACCTGTGAGTGGGGGCGTGAGCATTCTTTGTCTAAATGAAATTGAGTAGCCTGCCTTTGTAAAATGCCACTTCGGTGTGTTTCTTTGTCAGAGGCCTAGAGCACTAGAGCAAGACAAAGGACACAGAGTCTGGCCTGATGGCACAGTGGGAGGTCAGGAGATCAAAGGAATATAGGATACTTGTGACTGCTCTAATAAATTGGCTAAGCATGGAATTTAGGTTGGGCTGAATCGCAGAAACAGAATTAATGGATTGGAAAAAGCTGAGGAGGTTGGATTTTGGAGGCAGAGTCCCATGTGAATTCTGGCTCTTCCAGTTATCAGCTCATTATGCCATTTAATCTTCCTGAAACTTAAGTTTCTCATGATAAAAAAATCTAGATCTTAATACTTAGTCTTACAGAGATGCAGAAATAAAACACACTATCCAGCACTTGTGGGAGAAGGACGTGGCAATCCACTTCCGAAGCAATCTCCAAACAACCAGCCATTGAAAACCCTATGAGGGTCACCTTGAGCTGGACCTGACTTGATGGCACCTAACAACAGCAACATATAGCACTTAATACTACTAGCTCAATAAATAGTACTTCTTTTCCTCCTTTCCTGAAACAACTGCAGATCCATACTCAGAACATTTTGTAGGTCTAGAGAAGAGGATGCAAAATTTGAGGAGGTAGGAAGGTGACTATCCAGAGTGGCTGGGCTGGGTAGCACAGGAGACAAGAGAAATGAGTAGAACTCTGGAAGTCAGGGAGTGGGGAGATGAGGATGACCCATTGCTTCGCCGCGCAGGGCACTGGCATGGCCATGCATGGTGGATTCCATACGAGGACGCAGGTGGAGAGTGGTACTCTTCTGGTAAACTTCACGGCCCACCAAACCAGAGGACTGAGCCAAAAGTTGTAAAGTATGATGAGAAACGTGGCCAAGAATTAGGTAGAAGGGGGTGTGGTGGCTCACACCTGTAATCCTGGCAACTTAGGAGGTGAGGCAGAAGAATCGCAGGTACAGGTTTGAGACCAGAGGCAGCCTGCTTCACTGAGTGAGACTCTGTCTCAATTTACAAACAAAATAAAAAAGGAGTTGGGGGTGCAGCTCAGTGGCAGAGCACTTACAAAGGATGTGGGAGGCCCTGGGTTCAGCTCCCCAGTACCACAGAAAAGAATTAGGCAGAAATGACATGGGAGAATAATGGGGCAGGGGTGAATATGCTCAAGGTACATTATACGCATATGTGTTATTGTTGTTGTTGTTAGGTGTCGTCGAGTCGGTATCCGACTCATAGCCACCCTCACAGGGTTTCCAATGGCTGTTTCAGGATCACCTTGGGAGTGGATTGCCAGGCCCTCCTCCCATTTTTGCGGTGCTGGGAATTGAACTCGGGACCTCAGAGATTACAGCGCAGTGCGTTACCCACTGAGCTAAATCCCAGTCCCATACGCATATATGGACATAGCATAATGATGTCCCTTACTAGCTAGCTGATGGCATGGGGAGTGAAGGAAAGTGGGGAAAGTTTCCCAGAAGCTGCAACGAGAGCTGCATCGAAGTACATCCAATGTCCAAACAGAGTGTGAGAAAGATGTTATTGTAGGGGAAAGGAAGAACATGTGGAAAGGAACGGGACTGTGAGAAGAATTTTTAGAGGCCCTGACATGAGCCAAGATGTCAACCTCATCCAGGGTATAAACAAGAACAGAGAGGATGGCAGAAAGAAGAATGAGCCTGGTGCTGAGGCCACCCAGGATGACGGACTAGTCTACTGTCATTTTTATTTCCTCTAGATTGGCCTGAAGAGTTTCAGGAACCACCCAGAACAAGTGAGTTCTTACTAAAATTCTACCAGCAGTCAGTGAAACTGAAGATGTTATTCATTCTACATCAAGATCAATAACCTTATTAGGTAAACAGGAAATGCCATGGCTCATATGCAAAAAAACTTCCCCAAATGAAAACTAGTAGGTGACAGGGAATTAATCAAGAGAAGAGCTTAACCGACAACTCAGAAAGTAATTAGTTTTTAAAAACTAGTATTGTCTTTTAAAAAAATCGCTGGGTTGACAGGAATTAAAATTAATATGAGGAACATTCACTAAACTTTAAAAAATTCTGTTTTACTGATTTACTTTGGAACCCTTTCCCTTTTCAAAGTAAGCTAAAAACAATTTTTGTTATATTTTCACTATTTTTATATTTTGTTTTGTTTTTCAGTGCTGGGGGTTGAACCCAGGATCTCGCGCTTGCATGCTTTCCAAGTGCTACACAACTGAGCTGCACCCCCAGCCCATTTTTTTAGTCTGTGAGACAAGGTCTCGCTAAATTACGCAGACCGCCGCTGATCTTGAACTTGGGATCCTCTTGCTTTTGCCTCCGGAGCTGCTGGGATTACAGGCATGTGCCACCCTTACTGGCGCTATTTTTATGTTTTCAAATCTTGAATACTCCACGCTTTTTCTCGTGCCTAGGGTCTCCAATCTGCCTAACAGTAGTGGTCACACTGCACTTGTACGTAGGATGAGGTCAAGGTGAGGGCAGATGCACAGGCTGAGAGTCCTTGTCTCAAGAGGAAGCCCTCTCAGGATGACATCATTGTTTGGACGGATCCTGTAGAACATTCCACCTTGCACAAAGAGAGGTATGAACACAGCCCAGGTTCCACATGCAGAACAGGCCCCCGGGGGAGGGGGACTTAGCAAAGTCTGGGCAGCTACGGGCTCCAGGTCGCACCAGGAGGCAAACGGATCATCAAGAAAGAACCACGTTCATGTGACCTGGGGACTCCAATACTGCTAATACCGCAACTCAAGCTCACAGGATGGAAACTAAGCCATAGCAAGGACACCAGCTGATCCCAATCTGCAATCTGATCCAGGAGCAGGGTCAAGATGAAGATAATGGACTCTACTGTTCACTTCTTAGGCCACCCGGCTAACCGAAAGAAATGCAGAGGATAAGCCAATGAATCATGATCACACTGTTGTATAAATAGAGAATTTAATAAAAAACACTCATGACCTCAAATATGGCCACAAACTTTAAGTTGGAAAGGTGGTTTTAAAAGACACTTTTCCAATTCTTTTGAACTAAAATCAAATTTAGGACGGTGGAGGAAGACAGTTCAAACAAAAGCTAATTTTGTTTAATGAACTAACCAGGAAGGCATTGTGAAAAGTATTGTGCAACTAAATGCTTAGCTAATTACTGTGAGATCAAATAACTGTTACCATAGTTACTGCACACTGTTTTCCATAATAACTTTTATCACTTCAATAAATCTTTGTGACGCAACAAATATAAAAAGTTTACTGTAACATGACTATAATGTTTTGGAAGGCACACACTGATGGCTGACCTGCTGAAATTACCTTCCCATATTTGTCAGTGAGCAAGGGGTGGTACAAGTATCTGGTTGGCTCAAGATTGAAATGTTTCATTAGCTTCTTTAATAGGCTGTGATACCTCAAAAGCTGAATTTACCTGGTCCTATCGTCCCACAGAAAAGTCAATGGGCCTTTCAGCATTAGTATACTTTGTCTCTGAAGGAGAGTAAACATAACAATGTCCATTTCTGAAGCATTAACTATCACATTCCATGCTGGACAGTACACATACATCAAGATCTAATCCTTCCCTCACTGTTCCTTCTTAGGAGGGATTTCAGCTGAAGTTTAATTTCAAAGTCAGGTTTCTGTCCACCATACTATACAGCTTTATTATAATGTATATATTTTATTGTTGTTGTTAGGCGGTTTCGTGTCCAACTCATAGTGACATCCATAGGGTTTACAATGGCTGATCATTTTGGGATTGCTTTAGGAGTGGATTGTCACGTCCTTCTCCTGTTTTTGTGGTGCTAGGGATTGAACCCAGGTCCTCAGAGAGTGTAGCACTCTACCAACTGAGCTAAACCCCAACCCTAGGGGGTGTGTGTGTGTGTGTGTGTGTGTACAGATACACACACACACACACACACACACACATATATATATATATTTATTTATTTATATGGCAGTCCATTTCTGAATCTCAAAAAGATCAGCCATTGAAAACCCCACAAGGATTGCTATGTGTTGGACCCAACTTGATGGTACCTAACAAGAACAATATATTTATATGGGCTGGGGTTTAGCTCATGGTAGGGTGCTGTTCTGCACTCCCTGAGATCCTGGGTTCGATCCCCAGCACTGCAAAAAATGAGAGAAAGATGTGGCAATCCACTCCTGAAGCAATCCCAAAATAATCAATCACTGAAAATCCTGTAGGAGTCCAGACCTGATGGTGCCTAACAACAACAAACATATACATACACACACACACACACACACACACACACACACACACACACATATACACACGCACACACACACACACACACATATATATGTGTATATATATGTATATATTTATTTATATATATGTATATATATTTACATTGTTGTTGTTGTTAGGTGCCTTCGAGTGGAGTCCGACTCATAGCGACCCTATGGACAGCAGATCGAAACACTTGCCGATTTTGTGCCAGGCAAACGATCTTATTTATGTTTAAGCCCATTGTTGCACACACTGTGTCAATCCATCTGGTGGAGGTTTTCCTCTTTTGTGTTGACCTGCCACTCTCCCAAACATGATGTCCTTCTCCAGGGATTGTTCTCTCCTGACTACATGCCCGAAATATGTAAGACGCAGTTTGGCCATTTTTGCTTCCAAGGAGCACTCTGGTTGTACTTCTTCTAGGACAAATTTGTTGGTTCTTTTGGCAGTCCATGGTATATTCAATAGACGTCTCCAGCACCACAATTCAAAAGCATCAATTCTTTTTCTGTCTCTCTTGTTCAATGTCCAGCTTTCATAACCATATGATGCCACTGAAAATAACATGGCATATATTTACATATATATACACATATATATATACACACACACATAATGCAAAACAATCTCTCTGTTTTATTAGTGCTGCATACAGTGTTAGAGTCATATTAGACTGTCATGGGAGACTCTGTGATATAATGACTAGTCGGTTAATTGAAATGATGTCACAGCTTCACTGGAAAATGAGCAATCTTTCCCTGGATATACTAGGAGCTGAGACGTGGATATATTTCTGCCTTGTTCCTTGCTGTATGTGGGGCTTAGTCATTTGGTCTCCTTCACCCTTTCTGTGTCTTGTTTGCCTATTTCTAGGTCTCAATGCTGAGATTTCCAAATAAGTGAAACAAGAACCATGGCATAGAAAGTTAACACTGACAATAAACTTCTAGTGTGAGTGTGATAAGATAAAGAAAATTTCAGATTCAAAATTCATCCTGTCAGTGTGAGGCTAGTCAGCCGTGGGCTAGTCACTGACTATCTCTGGGTTTTCCCATTTGGGAAACGGGGCAAGAATTCCCACCTATTAACTCTTAGGGATGTTATACAGATCAATTACTTAATGTTGTTGAGCTCTTTGAAGATATAAAGTGTTAGGTATAATAATCATTATCAAGATGAAACAGAACATATGATTATAGAGTTATTAAAAAGGAGACCTGAAAGCCAGTATCAAAAGGGTATCCCACTGTAATAAAAGCAAGCAGGCATGCTCCAGAACCCTGAGGTAGAAACCTTAGGAGCTTCTACCCATGAAACCTGATTCATACCTATTCAGCATTGTTTCAAAGGTCTCAGTTGTAAGAGGTCAAAAGCCATCTCATTGTTGGTTTCAAAGATGAACAACTAGGATTCATGGCTGACTGACTCACCCTTTGATGACTCAGCTGTCATAATCTTTCACATTGGAGATAGCCAAAGGCTGATATCAGTCACAGGTTCCCCCACTGCCTTCATATTGAAGCTGGAAGCTTATCCTTGACTCTATCCATTTCTTATTCCCTCCCACTGCTTTCCTCCAATTGGTATTGCTGCCCTGTTCTCTCTGAGCCCTGGATCCATACCAGCACTACAAAAATGGGAGAAGGACCTGCTAATCCACTCCTGAAACAATCAGCCATTGAAAACCCTATGAGGGCCGCTATGACTCTATGGCACCTAAGAACAACCACCACCTCCAAAAGAACTTTCAAATTCAATTCCTTCTCTCAAGTTCAATTCTTCCTCTCTATATCTATCTGGACAGTACCTTAACTCAGGCTATCCTTGCTGACTTCAACCACAGTCTTCTAACTGGTCTCCCTCCTCCAGGGCTCCTTCCCCTTAAAGCTATTCACCCCAGAATGGGACACAATGCTGATCATGACTTGCTTCTGTTTAAAACAAATTGACAAATGCCATTTCCTTCAGGACAAAATCCAGATTCCTTGGCAAGTCATACAACGATTTTCAATAACTATCTTCTGTATGTATCCTGTCTCCAACTTTTTTTTTAACCTCTTTCCTTACATTCTAGTCATAGGAAGTTCCTACAGCTCCCTGTGCTGACTGCTACTGCACTTACCACACTGTACTGAAATTCTCATTATTTCTAAAGATGCTTGACTTGAAGAACTACAACGGTAGTGACTGCCCTTTATTTCAGCTTAGCATAAAGTACCTATGTACTCCAAAAATGCCAAGTGAAGGACTGACTGAAGGCTTCCAGAGGACAGGTTAACCAGTTATGTTAAGTTATTCTATTACAACCTGAGATTTGTAAAGGCTCTTGAGTGATTAACTTGACTGATGTTTTTCACCATAGATGATGAAGAATGATTCAGGATGGCTTGTTATCGAGTCTAAAGTAAACTAAGCTATCCTTTGTTATACAGACCTATATGGTTTAAGTTTGCCTTTTAAGCTTTTGGGTTTAATCAGATTCTGTGAACTATTGCCAAGGAGCAAGGATGCAAAGCCTAAGAGTCTTAATGATTTTGCAGAGAGCTATGATCATTGCGTGTTCACATCTATCAGAATCCCTGCAATAAAAGACACCTCTTCATGAAAGTCCTGAGGAGCATGGAAAATAAATCCATCAAGCAGTGAGCAGAAAGCAGAGGGGTGTCATTTTACTTTGACATGATTTTTTTTTTTTTCTCCATGGATATAGAGAAAAAGTTAAAGAAAAACAGTATTTTATATTTTATTTCCTTGGTCTGAGATACTACACACATAAAACCAAACCATACATACATGAACAAGCTTTCTTTTCTCAAAGCAAAAGAACCAGACATATCTTAATCCATTGTGGGTAATGAGCTATAATAACTATGGATGAGCTCATATTTTGTAGAAATAAAAAAGAATTATGAAACATAAAAATACACTAAACATTAAGTCATGATCTCTCCCTTTAATATTTACCAACTGAGAATGTCTTTAAAATTGATAAATCATGAGAGATTTGAATGTCTATTCTCATCCAAGAAAAATACCCTTCATTACCTTAACATCAGTTCATGTTCATGCAGTAGTATCCAACAGAATCTCCTCTTACTTTAGCTTTCTACTCTGTGATACTCTTCCGCCCACTAGACCTTCACTGTTATTTTTTGAGCCCAAGAGTACTCCCCTGATTACTCATGAATTTTGATCTTCAGGCATTTGATCTGCCTGAACATCTTGGTGCTGCCACTGGCCACTTCATTTTTCTCAACGTTACTTCCTCTCTCTTGCTCCTGTACTACAATAGGATCTTACACTTCTTCCATCTCAGACCCTTCCTCCCATAATGTTTCTTTTTTTCTTGTTAGCAGATGTGCATGCATCTCAGGCCTCTGTTGTTCCTGCTAAAAGTTCACCATTAAATCTTCACATGTGATTCTGAAATAGCTCATTTTCTAGCTTTGATCTTTCTCCCAGATTCTAGGTCTGCACCTTCAACCTAAGGGTATTTTAACTGCTCATCATACCACTGCTTCAAAGAAAACATGTTTGAAACTGAATATGCCACCTTTTCCAAATAATTCCTTCTGCATTTTTTTGTTTATGGACTGATCATTCTCTAGGGCATTCATGATCAACTGCTGGGGTCTTTTTTTTTTTTTTTTTTAATCTCTTCCTCTTTTTAATAACGGGTAGAAGTTCCAGTGACTAATGTCAATTTCTTCTGCCATATATCTCACAGCAGAGGAAACTGACATTCTTTTCCTTTCTAATTTCACTAACCAAATGTCAACTTCCTCATAAAATTGTTTTAACACTCAGTTAAGGACCCTCCCCACTCAACCAGTTTTTCCTTTTTCTTTTATGATGCCACTGGATTAAACTTTTTGAAATGTGAGTTTGATTAGGCTGTTCCCTACTCAAAAATCTTCTATAGCTCAACATGATCGGAAGGTAAGTTGTTAGCCTAGCATTCAGCTCCCTCAACTGGTTTGATCCAGACCTTGTAGTCTCACTTCCCATAATTTCCCATTAAAATACCACATAAATAAAAGCCCCTACACATATTTATCTCACTAGAATAAGACAATAAAGAGAACATAGGCACAGGAAGGGGAACCTTTTACATTTCTGTGTCTGATTCTCAAATCAAAGGTTCAATGCCTACAGTTAGGAATCAGAGTCTTTATCTTGTAATATCCTCAGTGTCAGAGTAACTTTTAACATCTCTCCTTCCTCCTTGGAGCATAATTCCACGGTCCTTGGCTTTCAACTTCCTTTTTCTGTACTAAGATTTAATTGCAAAGACAAACAAAATCTATTCCTATTCATTGACCTTACCTTCTGTTTCTAAACCCAAACTTGCAGTACCTTTTCTGTTCAGCCCCAATAGGTACACTAGATCTGAAATTCTTATGGATGCTTAAAAAGTATTCAGAAGAAAGGCCAAGTGAAAAGAAAATGATCACTTGGAGAAGAGTTTTCTGTTCTTTCCAATTATACCATGGGACTAATTGATTAGTACTTTAGAAAACAAGATTTTTAATAGGTGATAATTTATACCTCTATACTCTGATGCACTTTGTCCCACAGAAGGTGAATATGGACAGTATTAACTGAATTTGTCTTAGTATAATGGACTATTTTTATTATTCAAGAAACTTCATTAAAGAGCAGTCTGTAGGAATTTTGACCTTATACTTACAAAGTTTGTTTTGTTGTTGTTTTTTGAGATGGGGTCTCACCATGTTGTCTAGGTTGGCCTAGAACTCAAAATTCTCTCGTCTCAACCTCCCAAGTAGTTGGGATGACAGCTATGAGCCAACACACCCACTTGACTTTACAAAACATGCTGCTGCATTCATAGTTGTTATTCTATCTACAATTTCTTAGTGTTCAAAACTTAGTCCTCCCCTCTCCTAGCTCATGCAGAGACTGTTCTATTCATTTATTTTTAGTTCAGATCACAAAATTTAGTTCTAGGCAAAGCAACTATCTTACAACATGCCCTTGACAAAAGATTCATCCAGGAATGCTTACAAATCAAATGGTTTAAAACAATAGAGGGTGCATGATGTAAATTTACAGGGGAAAAAAAAAAAGCATAGAAAGGTCAACAGGGAACATTAAAGACATTCTCAAATAGTGGGGCTTATAAACCAAAGAAAATTAAACAAAACAAAATAAAACAAAAACAAAGCCAAAAACCAACAACAAAAGGCCAGCTGAAGTTCAGAGATAAGGACAATTAGGCATCTTAAGTGGTCAGATGGGAAGAGCATATGATCTGGAGTCAGAAAGCCTTGGTTCCAAAGCTGGCTCTGCTACTTACAGACCATGTAGCCTGGTCCCTCAATCTGTAAGCCAGGGCTTAGAGAGGTGAGGAAGGCCCTGGTGTCAGAGGTAAAATATAAGAAGGTGCAAAATAAAACAAAGCAACCCGAACTTGTCACAATGAGCATTATTTTAACGGGAAAATTTAAAAATCGAAATTAATACAGAAATCCATGGTTAACAACACACCACTCGAAATAAAGTCAGGTTCTGACCCTGCACTTGCATGACTCGCTTCACGTGCTTCACCTTAAACTTGGTCCTGCCAGAACCTGGATGAATTCAAATTTTTAAAAACTATTGGGTAAAATGGGCTGGGATTTAGCTCAGTTGGTAGAGCACTGCGCTGCAGTCTCTGAGGTCCCGAGTTCAATTCCCAGCACCACAAAAATGGGAGAAGGGCCTGGCAATCCACTCCCAAGGCAATCCCGAAACAGTCAGCCATTGAAAACCCTATGAGGGTCGCTATGAGTCGGATACCGACTCGAAGGCACCTAACAACAACAACAATAATTGCATAAAATATTATTTATCTTGATTACTGAGGTTTTGGTACCCCCTTATTAAACTCTGCACCTGAGGAGAATGCCTCAACCTACTCCCAACCCTGCTCTGGGCCTGAGATTTCTCATCTGTACAAACAGGAACAATGAAAACAAAGAGACGACGTGCTCACAGGGCAGCTAAGAAGATCTAATGAGGTACATGCGTGTGTGGAGATACTGGAAGAAATAAGAACATGTCTTAGTAGTAGTAGTAATAGTTTAGTAAGAGTTGAAAGAGTTAATGAGGCTGAATGATACTATAGTAAAACTCCCAGAAAATAACTGTAGCAAACTGTCCTACTTTTCTCTCTATCCTGTGCTAATTTTCTCTGGGTTTTTCTGGTTCTTCATCAGTCCTGACGCAGCTTTGAGAATAGTCAGGACAAGGGTTGCTCAGGATGACAGTTATGGATGGCACTCCACATAGCATACATAAGGCATCTTCTTAGAATGTCAGTTTAATTTATCCTTTCAAGTATTTCTGTTTTTTCAGTGCTGAGACTCAAACCCATGGCCTTGTGTATGCTAGGCAAGTGCTCTACCACCGAGCTACCTTGCCAGCCTCAAGTATTATCTTTTGAAAGAAACCTGAATGGAGTAGAAAATAAAAAATAAACAGAAATGCTAAGATTAAAAAGGAAACTTCAAAGACATTTCCTGTTTGTGACAAGCCCCTGTGGGCTATGCCTTGGGGTTTCTGGGAGCAAGTCCCTCTATCAGTGTTAGGGCTTGCTTTAGGCAGAGCCTGAGACCTCTTGCTTTTGGAGCACCCATCATGATGATGATTATGCTTGTCTATGTGTTCATTTGAGAAACATTCAGAGCGCCAGTTAAGTGCCAGGCATGGACAATCTGGAAATGAAAACCAGATAGCTCCTGGCTTCGGAAAAACCATCTACCTAGGGTGTTAAGAGCATCAAAAGAAGTGGAAATGAGAGGCTGCAGCTTTTATTCATTCAAGTCAGGTGTTAGGCACTGGTCTTGGCAATGAAGAGACAGCACGGAGAAAAACGCAAGAGTCTCTCTATACTGCAGAGCTGATATTTAAGGATTCTTGAGTTAGTCCAGGATTGGGCAGATTTCTTACCTCATTCTTCAGCATCAGCATGGTAGCCCTAGAACCTGTTGTTGGTTTTAGGTGCCGTCAAGTTGGTATCCGACTCATAGTGTACAACAGGCAAAACACTATTGTCAGTGCTTCTCTGCTGTTCATAGGGTTTTCAATGGCAGACTGATTTTTGGGAGTGGGTTGCCGGGTCTGTCTCCCAAGCCTACAGCACCTGCTGTTCCCAGGCGGTCTCCCATCCAAGGACTAACCAGGCCTGACCCTGCTTAGCTTCCGAGATTGGACGCCACGGGGCTATGGCTGCAGGCTCCCTAGAACCTAGCAGGTAATTAAATATGAAGGCAGAAGTAACTTTTCAGTTGCCTCATAAGATCTGTGTCACGACCCAGTAGGTATAACAGGGCATCCTAGTGTCTAACAGAGCAGGGGTCCCCACCCACTGGCCATGGAGCAGTACTGTCCATGGCCTGTTAAGAGCTGGGGAGTATAGCAGGTAAGTAGCAGCCAGCAGGGAAGTGAAGCTTCATCTCTATTTACAGCAGCCCCCCACCCCCGCCCCATCGGTGGAAAAATCGCCTTCCACAAAATAAGTGCCTGGTGCCAAAAAGGTTGGTGACTGGTGTAATAGAGGACCCCAAGAAATGTTACAGAGCCCAATGGACACCTCCACCTGGATCCTTGGGATACTTCAATTAGGGTCATGGTTCATATTTGGTCACTTTGAATTTTCAAATCCAAGTCTTGGCTTCTTTGAAGACAGATGGCTTCTCACACTTTATCCCTTCCTCTGTCCCTTTGCCTGAGCACTTAATCACTGCTTGTTGATTTAATGTAGTGTACTGATTGAATCTTATCTACTAAATAAGTTTACTTTCTGTAGTTATCATTCCCCCACTAAGTCATTCTGAAGTCTTACCCAATGGTCAGACTGGGATTTAGCTCAGTTGGTAGAGCGCTGCACTGCAGTCTCTGAGGTCCCCGAGTTCGATTCCCAGCACCACAGAAACGGGAGAAGGTCGTGGCAACCCCCCGAGGCAATCCCGAAACAATCAGCCATTGAAAAACCTATAAGGGTCGCTATGAGTCGGATACTGACTTGACAGCACCTAACTATGACAACAACCCAATGGACAGGAAGCCGGGTCATTATACATGTGGAGGAAATGGAAAGGCTGACCATCATAGACACACAGCTCCAGTTCAAGAGAACAATGAAAAGGTACTGGTCCTCAACACTTTTCACAGAGGCAATGACATGGCCAAAATCGCTGCCAGAGTTACAAGAGTACCACTTGTCTTTATACAATGCTGGCACTTTCAAAGCTCTTTCAAAACCACTATTTCATGTGAGACTTACATCAAAGCCATGAAGTAAATAGGGTGAGCAATACCATTTCAAAGAGGAAACTGACACAGAATGGGCCTAACCTTAAGCCAGACGGCCAATCAGTGAGTTGAGGGAAAAACCTGGCTTCCAGTGTAACACACACCCTATTACACCAGACTGTGGAGATGAAAGCACTGAGTTCCACGTCGCAAAGCGTGTGGCACATAGTAAGCCAGGTCTTATTTCTCCTTGTTACCTATTGTCTGGAGTAATACTTGGCAAATGAATGAACAATGACTGCATGAATAATAAGGAATGGCAGAATGAATGAATGACAAAACTTCCAGGGGTGACTCATGTTACTCCAGCTATACAGACAGGAGTTTTCATAAAATTATATGAAATCGATTTCACCAGTTTTGTCAACACTTCTAAACTGCCTTCCCACTTCCTTTTCTGACTAGCTTTCAGCTGAGGTAGAGGTTTCCGCTGACCTATTTTCAAAGCTAACCTTTAGATCCCTTAGTTATGAAGCTTTAAGGATTAAATATTTGTTCTGTAAAAAGGTATAATGGTCCAGGAAAGAAAAAATTCAAAAGTGAAAGTACACTGATTGAATTTCCAGAATTCAAGATACTAATGAAGGAGTTATAACAACAAGTGTGCTGCATCTTCAGTGACAGAGTTTGGTTGGCAATATTTTATATTTATTTATTTACTTACTTGTTTTTTTTGCAGTACGAGGGGGTGCTGAATTCAGGGCCTTGTGCATATTTTGCAAGCGCTCTACCACTGGGCTGCACCTCCAGCCCCTATTTTTATTTTTTAAATTGAGACAGGGTCTTGCTAAGTTATATAGGCTGCCTCTGGCCTCAAACCTGTGATCCTCCTACCTCTGCCTCCTGAGTGGCTAGGATTATAGATGTGCACCCCATACCTTGTTCTATTAATCTATTTATTTACTGCTGTACTGAGTGGCTGAACCCAGGGCTTTGTGCATGCTTTGAAAGTGCTCTACCACTGAGCTGCACCGCCTGCCCCTTTAAAAGATTTTTTAAATATTGAGACAGGGTCTTGGTAAATTATGCAGGCTGCCTCTGGCCTCGAACTTGCAGGTTGCCTCTGCCTCCCAAGTATCTGGGATGACAGGTGTGAGCCACTGAACCTAGCAGCTGTCAATATTTTAAACGCCAGTCAAGTCATAACCTGATTACCTGAGCATTGTAATAGCAGAGTAGGGGAGTCAAATTGAAAAGTAAAAAACCCAGATGCTTCCATAAAGAGTAAAGGCTTCATAATATTGAATCTGCATTTGAACACCTAGCTGCAGTTTCTGATAGAAAACAAGAACCTTCTGACTTTGACCACCTGTCCTCACTCCCTTCCTAGATGAACAAAGCTGAAATTTAGTGTGCAGAAACTTGCTCTACATTGTATCCAGCAAGGTAGTGATTGTCAGCAAATGTTACACTGTGAACTTTGGACGCTTACACAAAAAATTAAAAGGACTGATTCTTGTGATAGCTAGGGAGTATTTTGGTTGACTGCAAAACTGTTCTCCCCTTCCTCACGGAAATGTGAACAGGGAGGTTTCCCGGCCAGAGCTACTGAATTCTTTCCTCAGAAGGCTTCAGCTAACTCATGCATCTGTGGTATAAAACAGTTGCGTTTTGCCTTAAAGTATCGGTGCTGTAGGGAATATCTGAAAGCAAAGAAGTCAATCGTGACAGAATAGGAAAAGGATCAGCAAGATGCAAACTCTCATTTCACAGAAGAATGTCAGGCCCAGAGAAGGAAAGTAAATTAGTACCTGGTTTGGCATCTAGTAAGTGAGGAGGCCCAGCCTGCAGGACAAGGATACAGGGCTAGTGGGGAAAGTGACCCACATACCCAGAGGCACAGTCACACTCAGCTGCAATAAACCCAAGCGGCCTTTCTCACACTGCAGGCATCCTTCAGCTAAGTGCTATCTTGGTGGAGTACTGCCACTCAGATGACTTACTCTTTATCTTCTTGGTTCTGTTCCGAAAAACACATTTTCACACTGAGCTGACACCGGTGAGTTGGCCTAGGGAATCAGCCTCTCCCAGGTAAAGTCACACTCGGGGTCACTCCCTTCTATTTCACCCTGAGTCATCACAGAGGTATCTCCTCCTGGATTTCTTGAC
>VMDO01027156.1:0-25719 GCA_007922755.1 Pedetes capensis
ATCGTCCACCTCTGGTCTCCAAAGATTCATATCCTTCTCACATTCAAAATATAGTCAAACTTTCCAAAGTCCCCAGGGGTCTCATTGTGTTATAACATCTGCTCAATGTGTGTTCAGAAGCTAAATCAAGTCCAGATGGGGTTATATTTCCTTGGATACAGTATCATGCTTCTTCTTCTTCTTCTTCTTCTTCTTCTTTTTTTTTTTTTTTTGCGGTACTGGGGGTTGAACCCAGGGCCTTGCACTTGCATGCTCTGCAAGTGTTGGACCACTGAGCTGCACCGTCAGCCCATTTTTTTACTTTTTGAAACAGGGTCTCGCTAAATTATGCAGACTGCCTCTGGTCTCGAATTTGCGGTCCTCTTGCCTCCGCCTCCCCAGCCGCTGGCATTACAGGCGTGTGCCACCATGCCTGGCAGTACCTTGCTTCTTCACAAGTCATCTGCCCACTCTTTCCTCCACTAACATATAACAGGGTGGACATAGAATGGCCACTCCAGACACTGTACCATTCAAAGAAGGAGGAAAAAGGTATCATGTGTCTGTCTGAGTCATATCCTCAGCCTGCTGATTCCTTCCAGTAGATCTCTCAGGGATCAAAGACCTCTTTGTATGTTACACTAACTGTCCTTTTCAGTCCACGATGGTGTGGTTTCTGCACGTGTTCTTCTCTTAAAAGCATTGTGGGTTTTCTGTGAATCTTTGAGTCCACTCTATTAGTCAAAAGCAACATCCAAAAGTCTCTTTGAGATACATTCTGGGTTTCTGCCATCAGCTGAGGGACCACGCCCTTCTGCTCCCCTGAGGGCTGTCTTATGATCGAGAGTCTGTGATCTTTATGTGATCTGAGAGTCTTATGATCTTTAGCTGCTATGGAGGGCTTCCTAGCTGACTGAACATCATCCTGAGTTGACCTCTTAGATCTTTCTGAAATCTTACAAAAATCTATTTTATAGTCATGCCTGAGGATCTCTGGCCCACAGCTCTCTGGCAGGCCCCTGCATTTGATCTTTGTTGGAAACCATTTCTTAGTTATACACAACTTGCCATCTAGAAAGCCTGAGAAGTTTATTTATTATTTTTATTAGTAATTTTTTAGTGTACAACTTAGTGAATTTCTTTCTTTCTTTCTTCTTTCTTTTCTTTCTTTCTTTGTTTCTTTGTGGTACTGAGGTTGAACCCAGGGCCTTGAACTTGAATGCTCTGCAAGTGTTGGACCACTGAGCTGCACCCTCAGCCCTCCCCCCCTTTTTTTTTACTTTTTGAGACAGGGTCTCATTAAGTTACGCAGACTGCCTCTGGTCTCGAACTTGCAATCCTCTTGCCTCCACCTCCCAAGCCGCTGGGATTACAGGTGTGAGTCATGGTGCCCGGCTTATGAATTTCATTATTGTAGCTGGGGTTGGAGTGGCCAGATGCTGTGCTTCTGTGATTGCTGCCCAGAAATAATTTTTACAGGGAAGGAAGACAAGTGAAAGTGAAGAAGTTTTATTTAGGAGAGGGAGGGAGGAAGGGAGACACACACACACACACACACACACACACACGAGAGAGAGAGAGAGAGAGAGAGAGAGACAGAGAGAGACAGAGACAGAGAGAGACAGAGGGAAAGAGAGAGAGGGAGAGAGGGAGAGAGACAGAGAGAGAGAGACAGAGGGAGAGAGGGAGAGAGAGACAGAGACAGAGACACAGAGAGAGACAGAGAGAGAGAGGGAGAGAGCGAGAGAGACTTCCACCACAGAAGGAGGTCCCAAGGATGGGTTGCCAGGATGGGGCTTCTACCTGGGTTTTTCTGCCTGCAGCGTAGCCCTGTGGCATCCGATCCCATCAGATCTAGGAAGCTAAGCAGGGTCGGGCCTGGTTAGTACCTGGATGGGAGACCGCCTGGGAACACCAGAAGCTGTAGGCTTGGGAAAAGGACCTGGAAACCCCCTCCCAAAAATCAATCTGCCATTGAAAACCCTATGAATAGCAGAGAAGCACTGACAATAGTGTTTACCCTGTTGTACGGAGGGTCGCTATGAGTCGGATACCGACTCGACGGCACCTAACAACAACAACAACAACAACACCTGGGTTTTTCATGGGCTTTTTCTCTGGGCTGCACTACCTGGGCTTTAACAGACAGGTCCTTGCTTCAGGGGTACCTGTGTATTGGTCCAATAAAATTGAAGGGGCATTTGCTCCTTTGTTTCTACCTAAAAACTAATGGAGGCCAAGTGCCGTGGCACAAGCTTGTAACTCAGCGACTCGGGAGGCAGAGGCCGAAGGGTCTCAGGTTCGAGGCCACAAGCAGCCTCTGTAACTTAGTGAGACTCTGTCTCAATTTAAAAAAATAAAAAAAGGGGCTGAGGGTGCAGCTCAATGGGAGAGTACTTGCAAAATATGTGTGAGACCCCAGATTCGGCGCCTGAGTACTGCCAAAAACCCCAAACAATAAAAATGACTGGATCCCTTGGCTGTTACTCTTATCTCCTATGCTCTTTGCTGAAGAGCGGGGCTCCTCTGGGGAGGGGAACGTTGTGAACTTGCTGTGGCTTAGTTGAAACTCCTGTAGCATAACCGGGTTCCTTGTAACCGTTTTACCTTGTGATTTTCTATTCCCAGGCCCTTTTCTGCTCCCAGGCCCTCCTTTCCGGATTTAACCTTTCCCTTATGACATTTCCATATATGGCTATTATTATACATTGCTCATGCTCACCTCCCCCATTACCCACTCATGACCCCTCTCCCTCACTAATCCCCTTCCTCCCCACCGGTGGTCCTCCTCCTGCTTCCGAGCCTTGTGTGTGTGCATACATGTCTACATTTATATATCTTACAGAGAATTCCAGATTCTGCCTTTGAATGTCAAAACATGTGACATTTCTCTTTATTTCCTCCACTACCCTTTTTTTTTTTTTACAGTACTGGGGGTTGAACCCAGGGCCTTGCACCTGCATGCTCTGCAAGTGCTGGACCATTTTGCTGCGCCCCCAGCCCTTTTTTTTTTTTTTTTACTTTTGAAAGACAGGGTCTCACTAAGTTATGCAGACTGCCTCTGGTGTCAAACTTGCGATCCTCCTGCCTCCGTCTCCTGAGCCTCTGGGATTACAGGCGTGCGCCACCGCGTCTGGCACCCCCACTACCCTTTCTTAATTGTCCTCTCTCCCTCTCTTTTCTCCCGCTGCATAGTCTTTTTGTACTTTCGTGACCTGTGTATTAAAATATTGACTCTATATTGCAATCTAGCACCACATGTGAGAGAAAACATGTGATGTTTGTCTTTCCGGGTCTGGCTTATTTCGCTTGAAATGATGACCTCTAGTTCCAGCCATTTCCCAACAAATGTCATAATTTTGCCTTTTTTTTTTTGTTCCTTTTTGTGTTTTTGCACTGCTGTGAGGCTCAACCCAGTGCTAAGCACTCTACCACTGAGTTTTTTATTTTTTATCTAGAAACAAGCTCTCACTAATTTATACAAGCTGACTCTGGCCTCAAACTTGCAATCCTACTGCCTCAGCCTCCCCAGTCACTGGAATTACAGGTATGCACCACTGTACCAGCAGAATTTTGCCCTTTTTTATGGCTAGGTAAGACTCCATGGTGTATAGACACCACGATTTGCCTTATCCATTTATCTGGTGATGGGCACCTAAGTTGATTCTGTATCTTATCTATTATGATTAGCGCCATAATAAACATGCCTGAGCAGGTATCTTTATGGTATGTTGACTTAGATTCCTTTGAGTATATGCCAAGGAGTGGTATGTTGTTGTTGTTGTTGTTAGATGCTGTCCAGTCGTGTCTGACTCATAGTGACCCTTATAGGGTTTTCAATGGCTGACTGTTTCAGAATTGCCTCAGGAATGGATTGCCACATCCTTCTCCTATTTTTGCGGTGCTGGGAATCGAACTCAGGACCTCAGAGACTGAAGAGTGGCGCTCTACCAACTGAGCTAAATCCTAGCCCAGGAGTGGTATAGCTGGGTAAAAAGAGGAATACCATCATTCTTTCTTTAGTCTATCGATCACACAGATCAACTGTACTACAGTATGGGAGGATACAACTCAAGTATGAATTTCTAGAGGTGGGGAGCATTATGGATTAGCTTGGAGGGTGACAATCATAGAATTATTAAGGGATGAAATGTCATGTTGCCTATAATTTCCATATTTCAGAAAATAATAGGTGAAGCAAATTTAATAAAACATTAGCAACATCTGTAATCTAGCTAGGTCTGGGGTACTTGGGTGTTTATTGCATTTTTTTCCTTTCCCATATACTTATATTTCATAATAAAAAGGTTTTTTATTGGAAATTTTTAACATACACCTTAATGTATTTCATTCTGACATGCATTTCATTGTGACATTTCCATATATGCATTTTGTTGTACATTGCACAGATAAGTTCCCCCTTACCCTCTTGTGCACTTCCTCCCCCCTGCTCACCCCCCACCAAAGATGTCTCTTCCATTTGCTTGTCTTTTTCTGGTAATATTTTTCTATATATCCTTGGATCCCCATTATGTTTAAGATCCAAACTTTTTCTGTAGTGAACTATCTTTTTACATTGTCAGTACTATTACCTGAATTTTCTAGCCCATCCATATTATTAACATTCTTTGCTATTATTGGTGTTATTATATTATTTCCAGAACTATTAAGGTTGGGCTGTTCACCCTGAGGTCGCCCCGTCCCCCATTCCTCACTCCTTGTTCCTCCTCTCCCCTCTCTCCTCTCCCAGGATTTCCTCCTAATAAAAAGTTTTTTTTTTTTTTTAAAGTGAATTTAGGCTTTGTATCTGGGGTAACAAGGTAGTGTAGTGGCTGAAGAACTTTCTAGAAAGCAGCTACTTTCTGTGGCCAGCCCTGCCTTGTCCTGCACACAGGCTCCAAGGATTTCCCAGGCAGCTCCCTGCAGCTACATTAGGGGTAGGGTAGGGCTGAGTCAGCAGCAGGCCCTGTAAATGGGAACAGATGGGCTGGACTCTGCCCTCCCCCAGGTATTAGTCTGAGATGTTCCTCTGGTTTTGTTCCAGAGTTTCTTTGGAGGAGTGGTTCCATGGGATTCTTTATCTAACCTTGCTGTCAAGGTCAGCGTTAATCACAGGGTCTTGAGCAGAGTCGAGGTTTTGTGTAACTTTGCCCTTGCCCTCTTTATTAACTCAGCTTGGACTCATTCCGTCTCTGGAATTTAGTCCTTTCTTTCATAATGAAAAACAAAAACAATTTGGCAAGATAGCCGGCAGTCCCTGCTGAGTCATATCTCTTTAATTTGTAAGGAGCTCTGTGAAATCTTAGTGCTCACACGGAGAGCTCCCATAAGAACAAAACTTACACTTTTTGTTTTAAGAAACTAGGTTAAGTAGTCACTTGTGAGGAATTTTCCAGAGGTGTCTAAAACTAAAATTGGTGATGCTGAAAAACCGCCATTTTGAGTGATGAGAGCCGTTCATGAGTTTTTTAAGATGGAGAGAATTTGTATTTAGGACTGGTCTTCAGTTTGTTCTGAGTGACATCATTCTGATGAATTCTTTTAGCTATTTGGCCATTAAAAAAATACGTACTGATTGTTTTAGAGAAATCCCAAGGCAGTAAATAATTTAACTGCAGATGTTTCAGATTGGGATGTGAAATGTTCTGATTGAAGGTAAGTCAGTGTATCTCTAGTGGGTGACCTGGGCCTTAGTCCATTCGGGCTGTTATAACAAAAACTCCAGGCTGGGATTTAGCTCAGTTGGTAGAGCACTGCTTTGCAGTCTCTGAAGGCCTGAGTTTGATTCCCAGCACCGCAAAAGTGGGAGAAGCACGTGGCAATCCACTCCTGAGGCAATCCCGAAACAGTCAGCCATTGAAAACCGTATGAGGGTCCCTAAGACTTGGACACGACCTGACAGCACCTAACAACAACAACAAGCACCGTGCCCCATCTTTATTTGCAGCATCTCCAGATTTAGCTCTGTTGGTAGAGTGCCGCTCTGCAGTCTCTGAGGTCCTGAGTTCGATTCCCAGCACCATAAAAATGGGGGAGGGATATGGCAATCCACTCCAGAGGGTATCCTGAAACAATCAACCATTGAAAACCCTGTGAGGGTCGCTGTGATTCGGACACAACTCGGTGGCACCTGACAAAAACATAACAAAAACTCCAGAGCCTGGGTAGCTTAAGTGACAAACATTTCTCACAGTGTGAAGCCTGAGATCAGAGCCAACAGGATCCCATCCGTGAAGGCTTTGCCCTCACTACCTAAGCCTCCCTCAAAGGTGTTACTTCCTAACACTGTCACATGGCGTTATCAGGATTTCAACATATGAATTTGGGCGGGGGGACACAAACATTCCATGTGCAACAACACATTTGTGGGGGAAGACCAGGCAGCAAGTCCACCATGGTGTCACGGCTTGGCAATGTACCACCTGGTCTAGATTGAGCTCTATTTCCCAGAATTCTCTTCTCTTGTGTTTCCAGTGTGGGTTAGCTGCAAGGGATGAGCTCTCCTGAGTGGCAAAGGGGAGAGAGGCAGCAGCTGCTCAAAAACGTTGTTGTTGCTGATCTGTTGATGCCTTTCCTGGGACTCACCTCGTGGGGTAAAGCAGCAGCTTGGCCAGGGATCAGTTTAATCCCCCACCTTTGGCTTCCTTCAGCTTCTCTGACCCCTGCATCAGGTGTGTGGGTTCAGCTCCATGGTCAGAGGCCACAAGGACAGACGGGTTTGTGGGGACCCAGTGTTACAAGAGATTTACAGGAAGCACGGGTGGACAGGTCTAGAGCACGGGGACAGGACGTTGTCAACATAACCCCTGTTCTTGTATCTGGTATATGAATGAATTTATATCCAACATAGAAGTTACAGTAGAGTATGTGTTGTTAGGTGCCGTCAAGTTGTGTCCAACTCATAGCGACCCTCATAGGGTTTTCAATGGCAGATTGTTTAGGGATTGCCTTGGGAGTGGGTTGCCACGTGCTTCTCCCATTTTGTGGTGCTGGGAATGGAACTCAGGACCTCAGAGACTGCAGAGCAGCGCTCTACCAACTGAGCTAAATCCCAGCCCCACAGAAGAGTATAGGTAACGTTTATTAAAAGCTAGCTCACCATTGAGCAGGGCTGGGGTTTAGCTCAGTTGGTAGAGCACCTGCTCTGCACTCACTGAGGACCTGGGTTCGACCCCCAGCACCGCAAAAGTGGGAGAAGGACCTGACAATTCACTCCCAGAGCAATCCTGAAACAATCAGCCAATGAGAACCCTATGAGGGTTATTGTAAGTTGGTCAGACCTGACTCAAGGGCACCTAACACCACCACCACCGCCGCCATGAAGGAATAATTACAGCAAAGACGGAGGGACCTGGAGAATCTTAGGTAAACCTGGAAAAGAACTTGAAATTCCCTGGGTGAATCTCCGCAAGGGTATTTCTATTTCCCAGGGAAAGGTAAAGTCAGAGAGGACAGAATCAGCTTCTAGAGGGAAAAGTATCTTCGATAGAGAAGATGGTGGGCCGGGGAGAAGGCAGAATCGTGCACATGGTGGCTAGAGAATGAAAAGGGCAAGAAGCAGAGAGAGGAAGAACAGGAAAAAGGAAAGAGAGAGCAGGTGCACATTTCCCTAGTTTTATTCAAACGAGGGCATGCCCAGTGTGACATGAGTCCTGGGTGCCCAATGATGGGCACCCAGCTTGATATGAGCTTGAGGTCTTTGCTTTGTAAATGGATCAATGGCATGCATTAGAGTGTGGGGCCCCTTAGAAAACATCCTTCCACTGTCCTCAGAGATGCAAGTGGCCTCATCCCTCATGGCCAAAAGGCAGAAGTCAATTTCAACTTCCTTTTGCTTAGTATTATCTGCTAATGCTGAAGCTAACCTGCCTATCACTGGGCTTTGCTCCTCAGGTCCTGGCTGGCCCATGACCTTTCCTTACTGCCTCCCTGTGGTTGAACTTGGCCTTCTGTATGGAATGTGGTTACCTGGGAACACTGCCTTGCTAGCCCGTACATAAGCCTATTCCCTGCAATAAATAGTGTATTGTTGTTGGGTGCAGTAGAGTCATCTCCGACCCTGTGTACAACAGAGGAAACACTACCCAGCACTGTGCCATACCCAGCACTATTGTCAGTGCCTCTCTGTTATTCATAGGGTTTTCAACGGCTGATTGTTTTGGGGGAGTGGGCTGCCAGGTCCTTCTCCCAAGCCTCCAGCCTCCAGTGTTCCCAGGCGGTCTCCCATCCAAATACTAGCCAGGCCTGACCTTGCTTAGCTTCCAAGATCTGATGAGATTGGACACTAGGAGGCTATGGCTGCAGGCTTAAAACAGTGTATGTGTATATGCATATGTATATATCCCACCCTGGCATCCGATCTGGTCTCATCTCTACCAGGATTGGGCCTGGTAGTCCTGGATGGGAGACTGCTTGGGAATACTGGGAGCTGTGGGCTTGGGAGAAGGACCTGGCAGTCCACTCCTGAAACAATCAGCCATTGAAAACCCTATGAATAGCAGAGAAGCACTGACATAGTGCCGGGCATGGCACAGTGTTGGGTAGTGTTTCCTTCTGTTGTACTTAGGGTCGCTATAACTCAGACCCGACTCAATGGCACCTAATAACAACAAGCCACAATATGTCCAAGGGGTTCAGTTTCTTGGGGTTCACCTGGATTGCCTGAATGAGCTCGGTGGGTAGGGGTCAGTACTCCAGGCCCTTCAGTGATTGAGAGGCCCCCTGAAGTTTGAAAACCAAATCTAGTCTAATCTCCTCATTTTACAGGTAAGGAAATTGAAGAAAGGCATGTTTTTGAGTTAACATAGCATGAGCAGGAGGCGACCCACCATTTAAGGAGGATACTCAGCCTCAGGCTTGAAACTACTCGGGTTACGCTGCCTGTGAAAATCAGGCTTTCCTCAACCCAAAGATGACTCCCATCCAGAGGCCTGGGTCACAGGTGAAAGTTCTCTCCTGGACCACAATCTACTCAGGCCCCCAGATGTCTGCCTCAGCAGGCCTGGCCTTTGGAAGTCCCTCAGGAATTTACAACCGGGCTGGCAAACAGTGGCATGGCAGAGCCTTGTAAATACAAACTCCCTTCTATTAATAACGGTGTAATTAAATCAGAAGTTCCTAGGGATGCTTAGGGAGCTAAATTTAGCAAACAGAGAAAAATGATATGTAACTAGTCATATCTATTCTTTCCTTGTAAATGGGGCTTCAAAGATGTTGGAAGATGCTTAAAATAAACGGTCTGACACAAGAAGCTTAGTTTCGGTGAAAAATTGTTTATCTAGAGGACCCTCCCACTATGCTTATCTTTCCAGGTCGTCCAGCAACTGTTGTTGTTGTTGCTAGGTGTCAGGGAGTCTGACTCATAGTGACCCTCATAGGGTTTTCAGTGGCTGACTATTTCAGGAGTGGATTGCCACGTCCTTCTCCCATTTTTTTGTAATGCTGGGGATCAAGCCTGAGTCCTCAGAGAGTGCGGATCATCACTTCTACCAACTGAGCTAAACCTCAGCCCTTTTCCAGCAACTGTACAACCCTGCAATTTGTAGGTAGCTGGTGGAGAAGCAATTCTGTCTCCTCTGTGAGAGATTTATTAGAGGTTGTAAGCTTCATGATGTCGTCCTTCTGTGAACATTACCCTCTAGCAGTCTGATTGGTTGTCACACACCTTACCCCAGGGGGCTCTTTGTATTATTGCCCTGCCCTCCCTTCTACCCCCAAGACAAGCTCTGCTAGGGGAAGACCATCAGCCTGTACTCACACACACCCCAGTTGTTAGGTGCCGGGGAGTCAGTGTCCAATTCACAGCCACCCTACAAACAGGCGAAACGGTACTGTCAGGGCTTCTCTGCTATGCATATGGCTGATTGGTTTTTGGAAGTGGGTTGCCGGGTCCTTCTCCCAAGCCTACAGCCCCTGGTGTTCCCAGGCGGTCTCCCATCCATGGACTAACCAGGCCCGACTCTGCTTAGCTTCTGAGATCTGATGGGATCGGATGCCACAGTGGCAGCAAGTTTCACCGCCCACTGCAGCAAGGTTTTTGGAGAAAGTTTCGTGGCATCAGAAGCTGCTATACCTTTCCCTGCGCTCTCATCTTCCTGGTCCGCCTTTCTCACTGTTTTCTTTCTATACCTTCTAAAGCCAAAGGACGCCATTATGCACCCTCCATCAGGATCCAGGATTGTACAAACTGCAGAGGGAGGAGGGGGAAGCATAAAATATAGAGTGCTGTTGTCAGGTGCCATTAAGTCGGTATCCGACTCATAGTGACCATGTATACAACAGGGGAAACACTATTGTCAGTGCTTCTCTGCTGTTCATAGGGTTTTCAATGGTGGATTGATTTTTGGGAGTGGGTTGCTGGGTCCTTCTCCCAAGCCTACCACCAGCTGCTGGTGCTCCCACCAGCACCTGGTGTTCCCAGGCGGTCTCCCATCCAAGTACTAACCAGGCCTGACCCTGCTTAGCTTCTGAGATCTGACCGGATCGGATGCCATGGGGCTAAGGCTGCAGGCGAAAATATAGAGTAGCTTATTCTAAAAAAGTAGCCTGACTTTGTGCCGACATCAGGCAGTGACCTGATCCAAGTTACTCCAGGTTGTATAAAGCGATAGCTTTCAGGCCGCGCCTTGTCCTGAGTGATTCCATTTTACGAGGCAGCGTTCAGCTCCATGTCGGTTATAAATGCTGAGGCAGGATGACTCTGCATCTGGTCTGCAGAAACCACCGCCATCATAAACGACAAGGCACACATTGATAAGAACTTATTGATGTGAATAGAATATTACCACCTAGGGATCAGGTCAGGAACATATGGACGCAAGGGCAGGTCAAAATGATATCAGAAGAAACGGGCCATGAACCTCACCTGGACCATATGAAATTGATGTAAATAGAATATTACCACCTAGGGATCAAGTCAGGAACATATGGACGCAAGGGCGGGTCAAAACGATATCAGAAGAAACGGGCCACAAATCTCAACTGGACCATAGAAAAGGCGGGACACCACACTGGGACATGGTGGCGGCCGCCCCTCCTGTCATCATCACACCACCAGGTACTGTACCTATGGGTATCTCCGATCCACAGGTGATGAACTCCCAACTCTGCCCCAGGCGTCAGCTCAGCTCCCTCCCCCTGCTTGAGGAAGCCCACTCCCACTCCAGTGGCTACTTGCCCAGACCCAGCTCTGTGCTTTGAGCCTGCCCCCCCACCCCACCTCACCTGGACCCAGCTCTGTCAGCTTCTATCAGCTCCCTGCCTTTGACTCTGTGCCAGCTGGCTGACTGGGTTCCTTAAAGTCTTATCCAACCACCTGCAGACACTCTGCTTCTCTATGGGCTCTCTCTCTGCCCTTGCCGGAAATAAAGTCGTTTTGAACCTGGTAGCCTCTTTAACGCTTTAATTGCCATTCCGTTAACATATATCGTTGTGTGAAGTGTAATGTGGATTACACCTAACGTGAATGAATGCTATAATTAAAATTGGAATGAAAGAACCTGTGGGTGTCAATGGCCCTCGACTACCAAGTGAAATCAGGAGTTCTTGGTGAATGAATGCCAGTGCCACTGAGGGAGCTTGTGAATTTATTGTTGTTCAGTAAATTCTGGCATGGTGGAAAGACACAAACATGTGGCTCTGAGTTCCTGAGGACACTGTGATTTACCCTAGAGAAGTGCCAGGCCTCAGCAGCGAGGCGAGGATTTAGGCATCTCAGCCTGGCAGTCCCGTTCTCCCTCCATCAGCTTCTCCCTGTAGACGTCTTGGCCTTGAGGCCGGGTCCCAGCCAACCCCCCTTCCCCCGCTGCTCCTCCCGCCTCCGCCCCTCCGCCCTCCCCGCTCTCTTGGCCCGGCTTCTCAGCGGAAGCCACAAATCTGGTTCTCGCTGGGATCCGGGCGGCCGCCACAGTCACTGCGGCCACTTTCCCTGCAGCGCACGCTCCTCCCTCTCCGGGTCCCTGTCGGCTCCCGTCTCTGAGTCTCCCGGGTGCAGAGCAGATCTCAGGCCACCGGACAAGGTAGGTGCACGTCGCTGGGGACTGAAAGCTTGAAGTGTCTACTCTGCTTGTTGCTCCAGCGTGCGCTTGCACTATGGCAAAAGGACTTTGCCCGTGCCTAGGTGAGGAATTGACCCAAGTTCATTTTCAAAAACGGACTTTCATAAAAATAATACACTGTGCCTGCGGGTAAGCAACCCCCAGCCCAGCCTGTCCCAGGCAGCTGCTCTGAACAAGAAGATGTATTTTCCTACAGATGTTTAGCTACAGACTTTTTCACTCTGTCTCCTCTGCCCGAACCCACTGGTCCCCTTTTTCTTCCCAAATCCTATCTCTTTTACTTTCATGTCTTAAAAAAAAAAATCTAGCTTCCCCACATGACAGAAAACATGTGATAGTTGGCTTTCTGAGCCTGGCTTGCTTTGCTTAACATAATGGTCTCCAGTTCCAGCCATTTACTACAATTGACATAAGTTTGTTCTTCTTTATGGCTGAATAATACTCCGTTATGTATGTTTTCATCCATTCATCTGCTGATGGTCCCCTAGCCTGGTTCTATAACCTGGCTGTGGTGAATAATGCCACAATAAACACGGATTTGTGGGGATCTCTATGGTATACTGACTTAGATTACTTTGGATATATACCCAGGAGTGGTGTACTGGATCATGCAGTTGGTCTGTTTTTAGTTTCTTAAGGAACTTCTGCCTGCAGCCGTAGCCCTGTGGCATCCTATCCCGTCAGATCTCGGAAGCTAAGCAGGGTCAGGCCTGGTTAGTACCTGGATGGGAGACCACCTGGGAACACCAGAAGCTGCAGGCTTGGGAGAAGGACCTGGCAACCCCCTCCCAAAAATCAATCTGCCATTGGAAACCCTATGAACAGCAGAGAATCACTGACAATAGTGTTTCCCCTGTTGTACAGAGGGTCGCTATGAGTCGGATACCGACTCCATGGCACTTAACAACAACAAGGAGCTTCCATTCTGATTTCCACAGTGGCTGTACTAATTCATATTCCCTCCATTAGTGCATAAGGGTTCCGTCCTCTACGCCATCAGCATCAACATTTCTTGCTGTTTGTTCTCTTGCTAGCTATTCTGGCTTGGGTGAGATGGAATCTCAATTGGGTTTTGCCTTGTGTTTCCCTGATTTAGCTATATGCTTTTAAAACATTGAAGTTACCCTGTATAGAAACTCCTATTCCTTATTGCTATTTTACATAGCATCGAGGTACCCCTTGCTTTGTGCTGTTAAGTATTGCTAGCAACTATTGTCCTCTGATTGGACAGTCTGTTTATATAGTTTTTATGAATATAAAGCGGTGAAGAAACAGAACATATTTGCATGGAAACTCCTATGCACATTTGGTAGTATTTCTGTTGGGGACACAGAAGAGAGGAGGCGCTGTCGCATAGTATGAAATCCTACATGCTGAGCGGGTCTTGCCAAGAAAGACAGTACAGTTTACACCCCGTGGCCACTGGGCCAGGCCCAGCCTTGCTAACACTGGGCACAGCAGTGTATGTCCACTTGCTGATAGAAAAGGCCACCTGTTGTTTTCAGAGCCCATGTAAAGTAAGATGGTCAGAAGTGAGCTCTGTGCAGAACTAGGGAAGCCTGGCTGGGCCTGGAACAGCCTGAGCAGAGGCCAGAGGCAGGGGTGTGATCGGCGTGTTCAAGGATGTCACTGTGTGCTCATCATCTGTAGTTTTTTAATTAATGCCATCTGACCCCTCTACCCTGTGCAAAATGCAGGCAAAATTGCTAAAAAATAAGTAATTGGAGGAGGTGACATTTATAGAATCACCTAAGCCTAAGTGTTGGGCTTGCTTTTTCTGCTGCGAGACTGTTTGTCACGCAGGAAGCCGGCCAGCCTGTGACATTTACATTCATGCCTGGCTCCTAAGACCTGTAACTTCTCTCTTGCCTATTGAAGCTAGGCTATTTTAGGATAAACTATTAATCACTTAAGGACAAGTATTGATCCTGCCTTCTCTGCTGCAGGATTGAAAATCAACTGCCATGCAAGTTCCTATATCAAAGGGCAAATACCCAGGGCTCCCTCCCCTGCGAGTCACTGCCTTTTTTTTTTTTCCCCAGTACTGAGATGTTGAGCTCAGGGCCTCAGGCATGCTAGGCAAGCGCTCCTTCACTGAACTGCATCCTTAACTCTCCACTCCCCTTTTTTACTGTACTTGGAGATTGAATCCTGCACCTTGCACTTACTTTGCAGGTGTTGTATCAAAGGGGATGCACCCCCCCCCCAGCCATTTCTAATTTTTTTCTTTTGAATCAAGGTCTTGCTTAATTACACAGGCTGCCTCTGGCCTCAAACTTGTGATCCTCCTGCCGCAGCCTCCCCAAGTTGCTGAGATTACAGGCGTGCACCACCGTGCCTGGCTCCCTTTTTATTTATTTATTTTTAATTTTAAAATATTTATTTATTTATTTAGTAGTACTTGGGGTTGAACCCAGGGCCTTGCACCTGCATGCTTTACAAGTGCTGGACCACTGAGCTGTGCCCCCGGCCCATTTTTGTTTTTTACTTTTTGAGTCAGGGTCTCGCTAAATTACGCAGACTGTCTCTGGTCTTGAACTTGTGATCCTCCTGCCTCTGCCTCCCAAGCCGCTGGGATTACAGGGGTACGCCACCGTGCCCAGCTCCTTTTAATTTTTTTGAGACAAAGTCTAACTGGGAAATCATGTGGTCTCTGCTGCTAGCCATTGTGTGCCAGAGAATCTGCCACCAAGATTCGTGCTGTAGGGTCACGCCCTGGCCATACCTGGAGCCATGAAGAGTGCCTTGACCAGTGAAGACCACAGACCTGGTCTTGGGGTGGCCAGTGTGGCCCCAAACACAGAGAAGCCTCTCATGATTCACATGGAATGAGGACCCCGCTGTGCATGTCCTGCCCCCAAATGAAGGGAAAAGAACATGATCGCGCCTATGAAGGACCCTATGCGGAGAAGCAGGAACAGTGCCGTCATCCGTAGCTCATTCTCCTGGGCTGTGCGAGTCTAGCCCTGTTCACTGCATCTGTCATTTAACAACTCTCTATACGTCAGGGGTAACTGATAGAATGAAGGGTTTCTCCTCCTCCTCCTCCTCCTTCTCCTTCTCCTCCTGCTCCTCCTCCTCCTCTTCTTCTTCTGCTTCCCTTCCTCCTCCTCCTCCTCCTTCTCCTTCTCCTCCTGCTCCTCCTCCTCCTCTTCTTCTTCTTCTTCCCTTCCTCCTCCTCCTCCTCCTCCTCCTCCTCCTCCTCTTCTTCTTCTTCTTCTTCTTCTTCTTCTTCTTCTTCTTCTTCTTCTTCTTCCCCTCCTCTTCCTCCTCCTCCTCCTGCTCATCCTCCTCTTCCTCCTTCTCCTTCTTCTTTTTGGAGACAGGGTCTCATGAAACTATGCAGACTGCCTCTGGTCTCAAACATGCGATCCTCCTGCCTCTGCCTCCCAAGTTGCTGGGATTACAGTGTGTGCCACGACACCCGGTGACTGAAAGTTTTCCAAATTCTGCCTTTTCTCCTAGAGAATCGGCTGACTTCTGCAAGTCCTGGGGAAGAAGGTTTTGTCTCTGTTTGCATTTCAACCCTCATTCCTTTACTGCATATACATTTGTGCTTTTGTGACCTTTTCTTTGAGCCAGTTAGCATCGTCTGCCTCTTTCTCTTCTTCCTACTAAAATAAAATCCTGACTGTTTCATCAGTCTTATGTCTATAGGACAATGATGGTCTTACTTTTTATCTGAAAATTATTATTATTATTATTATTATTACTACTACTACTACTACTATTACTACTATTATTATTTTATTTATTTTTTTGCGGTACTGGGGGTTGATCCCAGTGCCTCGCACTTGCATGCTTTGCAAGTGCTGGACCACTGAGCTGCACCCTCAGCCCATTTTTTTTACTCTTTGAGACTGGGTCTCACTAAGTTATGCAGACTGCCTCTGGTCTCGAACTTGTGATTCTCCTGCCTCCGCCTCCCAAGCCGCTTGGCATGTGCCACCTTGCCCAGCTGAAAATTATTTTTTTAAAAGAAATGTCATGAAAGCTTGGTGCCACATGCATACCTGTCATCACAGTGACTCAAGAGGTGGAGGCAGGAGGATCATATCTAAGGCCAGAGGCAGACTGCACAACTTAGGGAGAACTTGTCTCAAAAGCTTAAAAAGTGATGGTGTGTGTGTGTGTGTGTGTGTGTGTGTGTGTGTGTGTGTGTGCAGCTCACAGGGAGAGCACTTACCCAGCATGCTCCTGGCCCTGGCTTCAACCCCCAGTGCTGAGAAAAGAAAAGAAGCAAAAATCCTGGAAGGCACAGGCATGGAGTCAGTTGAGGGTCAAGGACGCGCTCCCTGAGACTTGACGTGGCCTCCACAGGGCCGCTCCATAGAATCTCTGTTTGCTCGGCCCACAATGGACTTGGCTTCAACCCAGGCTAAGGCTAATAGCTGGACAGAAGTCCAGCCTTCCACACACAGTGTTCCCCCGTCTCTGCTGCCTGCTGCCCCTTCCTGTGAGAGAATAAACCTGGGTCTCTTGGCTGTCAAAATTCCTTTTGGAAAGTGGACATCAATTGGTGTGGTCATGATATATACATTTAAAATACATTTAGGAGCCAGGGCTGTTGGCTATGTAGCAAGTTCAAGGCCAGCCTGGGCTACATAGGGAGACACTGTTTCGAAAATACAAAAGAAAAAAAAATGTAGTTAAGATTTAGTGTGCTAGTGTTTCATTTTGGATTCTTTTATCTAAATTCCCAAGTAAGGGAGTCATACAGTTTTTTTTTTTTTTTCATTCACATCCTATCCTTGTTCAGTTTTCTTTTCTTTTCTTTTCTTTTCTTTTCTTTTCTTTTTTCTTTTCTTTTTTCTTGGTACCAAGGTGTTGAACCCAGAGCTTCATGCATGCTAAGCAAATGCTCTACCACTAAGTTGCACGCCCAGCCTCCTTTCCTTTCATTCTTAGACAGGTTCTTGCTAAATTTTGCAGGCTGCCTCTGGCCTCAACCTTGTGATCCTCCAGCCTCAGCCTTCCACGTTGCTGGGATTGAAGGTGTGTTCTGTGGTGCCTGACCTTTGTTCAGTTTTCATATCCAAGATGTGGCCAGATTTTATTTGTTCAAACTTGACATTTACCCCTGTTTTTTTTTTTTCCCCTTTAGATTGGTGAGTATTTCTGGTGAGGTCCCCCTTACTAATTTTGTTAAGAAAAATTTTCAAATATGGGAAAGTGGAAATAATAATATGGCAAACACTTGGATGTCAATCATCCAGCTTCGATAGCTGTTGGCAGTTTGCTCTATGCATCTACATGTGTGGCGTGTGCGTGTGTTTTGGAACCACTGGAGGGCAAGCTGCAGGTGTTACAATGTACTTGGTCCCCCAGCGCTTGAGCTCACATTTTCTAAAAATGGCAGCATTCTCCTGCATAGCCACCTATTACCCCACTTTAATCACACCTTGTGGAAAGGAATGCTCATGCTCAGGCCAACTATCACCTGCATTCACTCCCCCGGTTGCCTTTCAAGTGTTTCTTATAGCTGTTTCTAATTTTGAACCAGGACCTAGTTTGGGTTCACGTGGGGAAATTGGGCTTATTTCTCTTTAGTTTCTTTTACTCTAGAATTGTCTCGCCACCTTTTTTCTTCCTGCATTGAATTTCGAAGGTAGACATATAAAAAACTGGGAAACATTTTATTTATGAATCTCCCAGTTTGTCAACTTTGTTTGTTTTCAAGTTTATTAGTGTGAAGTTGTTCGTATTACTTTCTTTATGATTTTTAAACAGTTTTTATTTTTTTGGTGTTGGGGATTGAATCCGTGCTCCACCACTGGACTAGCTCTCTAGCTCCTTAAGGAGAAAGTATTTCTGTCACTTATTCACCCCAGATGTTGCTTCGTTGTTGCATGTGTGGGTTTCATTATCCTTTCCTTTCTGTTGATCAGTTTTGCTGGAGATGTGCGGATTTTATAACTCTCCCAGGAGTCAGGTTTTAATCTCTTGGGGTTTTTTCTATCGTTAATTTGCATCTTCCCATTTTCCCTTTGAAGGGTTTGCTATGGTCTGAATGTTGGTGTCCTCCTGAATTTGTAAGTGCAATTCCTAATCCTCAGGGTGGCAGTAACAGGAGGTGGGGCCCCTGGGAAGGGAAGAGGCCTCGAGGGCAGGGCTCTTTTGGCTGGGATGAAGCCCTTATAAAAGAGACTTCAGAGAACTTCCTGGTGCCTTCCACTGGGTGAGGACCCAGGCAGAAGGTGCCGTCCATGAACCGGAAAGTGGGCCCTCTCTAGACCCCAGATCTGCAGTCATATTGATCCTGGACTTCTCAGTCTCCAGAACTGTGAGAAAGAAATTTCACTTGCTTATGAGTTACCTGGGATCTGGTATTTTGTTATAGCCACTTGAATTGACCAAGACAGGGTTTATTGTTTCCCCCCTAACATCTTGAGGCTTATCTTATTTTCCTTCCTTTTAGTTGTCAAATATATGCAGTCTAGGCTGTAAAGATTTTCCTACGTTCTACTCTATTGATTGCACAGTGTTTTCATTGTAATTCAGTGATAAGCCTTTTTAGTTTTAATTACAATTTTATTATACTTATGTATCGTCTTTTATGTAAAATCTTTGTTGAAACTTGCATCATGGGCTCATATGTGGGTAATTTGGTAACTGCTCGCATCTGCTTCAAAAGACTGTACACACTGATTGTTAATGAAGGGACCTACCCCTACGTTTAGGGGTGGGGGTTTAGCTTAGTTAGTAGAGTGCTGCTCTGTACCCTCCGAGGATCTGGGTTTGATCCCCAGCATTGCAAAGATGGGAGGATGTGGCAGTCCACTTCTGAAGCAGCCCTGAGAAGACAGCCATTGGAAACCCTATGAGGGTTGCTGTGAGTTGGACACAACTCGATGGCACCTAACAACAACAACAACCCATCTTTGGGTTCAGTGTTCTCAGTTTCCCCTTTCTGGTGCAACTCAGTAATTTTTAAAATATCCCCTTGGAGGATCTGTCTCAATGAATGAGTTTAATCTGTTTACATTTATTTGTATTTGCTTCATCTACATGATGTCACACTTTCTAGTTAACGAGTTTTCAAATTTATTTTTTTATGCTGTCATTTAGATTCATCGAGCTATTGTAGGCCTGTTCTCTTTTCAAACCCCATGCTCCCCTCAAGTTTTCCTGGGTGGTTGTGGCTGCTGACTGTTGATTAGTGGACCATTTGTGTGTGTAGTTTTTTAGTGAACCCTGGTTGGCCCAGGCAGTGTTTTCTGGCTTGGCTTGTCCTGCTGCGGAGTGGACCTACATTGCTTCTGCCAGGTATTCCAGGGGTTTCTTTCATCTGAGGTCAATAGTTATCCTAGTTTCTCAGCCTAGGTATTGCTGCTTTATTTTTTATTAGTGTTTACATTGTACATATTTATGGGGTACTGAGTGATAATTCAGTTCCTATATACAATGTGCAATTATTAAAACTGGGTTTTGTTAACATTTTCATCTCTTTAAGCAATATACAAAAATGTTTTGATTAGCCTGTCTCCATAATTGTAGTCCTTTATGAGGTACACTATGATTTTTTTTTTTTAACTGCACGCAGTGTAGTGGGATTCGTTATGGATTTGGTATTGCTGCGCTCAAGGGCAGCATAAATGTGGGCATCGGTCTACTTTCCTTCCACTCAGGACTTAGTTGTTGAGCGGCTGCAACAATGGACTTGAACATAAAAAAGATTGTGTGCCTGGCACAGGATCGGGGAGTGTTTTGTTCTGTTGTACACAGGGTCGCTATGAGTTGGATCCAACTTGACAGCACCTAACAACAACAGGACTCTGAGTGAGATGAGTTTTTTGGCCGTCCTAGCCCTGGTTGACAGAGATTTCTTTGTTTGGTTTTGCCCCTTCTTCCCTCAGAAGGCGCCATCGTGCAGAAGCGGGTCTCAGTTATAAACGCTCATCTCACGTGGACGTAAGGCTTCATAGGACGCAAAATCCTAAGCACCCGATTGTCAAGAGTGCATTCTGGGTCTGGCGTCGTCTCTGACCATCCTGAAGCCCCTTCAACACCTGTCCCCTTGTCTGGCTCATAGTCCCCTCTCTGACCCTGGCCTTCTTTTTTTTATTTTTCCAGGGGGTTCCCGTTCTCCCCATGAACTCCACCATTTTTCTCATTATTAGTTGGTTATGTTCAGTGTGGCATGTCTAGAATTTGTAGTGACAGTGGACCCTCAAGGGCCTTAATCTTCATTGTTGCCCAAACCACAATGACCCTCAATTTCTTCCAGAATAAATGCCATGGATGGAGATTAAATGATTCCCCCAGGAATCTGGAGTATATTTTACTTCCTATTTGTAATCATCGGGCTGGGATTTAGCTCAGTTGGTAGAGTGCTGCGCTGCAGTCTCTGAGGTCCTGAGTTCAATTCCCAGCACTGCAAAAATGGGAGAAGGATGTGGCACCCACTCCCAAGGCGATCCCGAAAACAGCCACTGAAAACCCTATGAGGGTCTCTGAGTTGGACACGACTCGACGGCACCTAACAACACCACCAATTCTCTGCCCTGTTATATCTTCAGCAGCTTGAACAGGCAGGGAAAGTTGAAAATCCACAAAACATACCGTGCATTCACAAGATCTGTGCTGGAGCCGGGCGCGGTGGCGCACACCTGTAATCCCAGCAGCTTGGGAGGCAGAGGCAGCTAGGATCACAAGTTGGAGACCAGAGGCAGTCTGTGTAATTTAGCAAGACCCTGTCTCAAAAAGTAAAAACATGGGCTGGGGGTGTAGCTCAGTGGTCCAGCACTTGCAAAAGCATGCAAGCGCGAGGCCCTGGGTTCAACCCCCTGTACCACTTAAAAAAAAAAAAAAAAAAAAAAGATCTGTTCCACATATTATATTGAATTCATAAAAACTATCAAATGGCAGATTTAGCTCAGTGGGTAGAGCGCTGCTCTGCAGTCTCTGAGGTCCAGAGTTCAATTCCCAGCACCGCGAAAATGGGAGAAGGACCTGGCAATCCACTCCCAAGGCAATCCCAAAACAGTCAGCCATTGAAAACCCTATGAGGGTCGCTAGGAGTCGGATGCCGACTCGACGGCACCGAACAACAACAACAACAACAACATTTGTAATCCTTAGATTTGCACCGCTCAGAAGGTAACACGCACTTCTCTCTCTGCAGCCTGACGTCCAGACCCCGATGGCTAACGAGGCTCACCCCTGCCCCTGTGACATCGGCCACAGGCTCGAGTATGGCGGCATGGGGCAGGAAGTTCAGGTTGAGCATTTCAAGGCTTACGTCACCAAGGCCCCCGCCGATACAGGCAAAGCGGTAATCGTCATCCAGGACATATTCGGCTGGCAGTTGCCCAACACTAGGTATATAGCGGATATGATTGCAGGAAACGGATACACGTACGTACGCAATTCCCTTCCTTGGCTTAAATTCATGTAAATTTCTGTGGTGCGTTTGATTCCTTCCAGAAAGACAAAAATGAAGCCCAACCCGATTATGTTGTTGTTGTTAGGTGCCATCGAGTCAAGTCCGACTCATAGCGACCCTCATAGGGTTTTCAATGGCTGACTGTTTTGGGATTGCCTTGGGAGTGGGTTGCCAGGCCCTTCTCCCATTTTTGCGGTGCTGGGAATCGAACTCGGGACCTCAGAGACTGCAGTGCAGTGCTCTACCCACTGAGCTAAATCCCAGCCCGGCAACCTGATTATACGCTCCTTTATATCACCTACTTATCTCCCTACGGCAAAGGACCCGGGACGAGTCATAGCGATCCAACCCCACCGAGGGAGCCCCTGCTCCCCACCTGGCCCCCAGGCTGCAGCTTCTCCTGTTGTACCCAGAGTCCTCTTCCCATGGGCGTCCCGCCCTGGCACAGGCCACACCCCTTGTGCAGACCCAACAGCTCTGCAATGGACCCATCACTGGGCCCTGGGTGCAGCTCAGCCTCAGGGGAGAGGCAGAGGCTTGGGCACCTGCAGGTCAGCCTCAGGCCACCTGGCCCCAACCCCGGGGTCATGGCCCTGCCTGAATTCCATGGGCTTCCAGAGGCGGCACAGTGAGACCCGGCTCATCACCCCAGGTTTGCACCTTTGCCCGGCCACGTGGCCGTGGCCTCTCTGGCCAAGGCTGCCACCTGCCAGCTTCCCCTTTCCGTGGTATTGGCGCAGACTGGTATTATTAATGAAGGGACCTACTCCTATCGTTAGGGGCTGGGGTTTAGCTTAGTTAGTAGCATGCTGCTCTGTACTCTCTGAGGACCTGGGTTTGATCCCCAGCACCACAAAAATGGGAGGATGTGACAGTCCACTTCTGAAGCAGCCCAACCCGATTATATGCTCCAACCCGATTAGACTTGGGAGGTAGGTGAGACCCTTTCTTCCCCTCGGCCTGAGGATCTTGGAGCTTCCTGGCCCCACTTCCTTTGTTCTCTGCAAAGGAGAAGCTGGAAACCCAAGGACACTCGGACCTTGTTTAAAGGCACAGTGCAAACAAGGGTCGGATAGAAAAAGGACTCTCACTCGTTGTTTCGCTGTTTCACAGCTCCAGATTCCCTCTTGAGGATGAGGCAATTTAGCACAGGGTAACACAGTGGCTGCCTGCAGCCGTAGCCCTGTGGCACCCGATCTCATCAGATCTCGGAAGCTAAGCAGGGTCGGGCCTGGTTAGTACTTGGATGGAAGACCACCTGGGAACACCAGGTGCTATAGGCTTGGGAGAAGGACCCGGCAACCCATTCCCAAAAATCAGTCCACCATTAAAAACCCTATGAACAGCAGAGAAGCACTGACAATAGTGTTTCACCTGTTGTATGCAGGGTTGCTATGAGTCGGGTACCAACTCGACAGCACCTAACAACAACAACCCGGTGGCCAACCTGATCGCCCCTGGTTTGGCCAGAAGTGCTGAAGGCACAAGGACTGTGGTCTGGATCTTTCTAGCAGCCCTCTAGGGAAGGATGTTCCCGTCCCCATTTTGCAGATTTGGAAACCAGGGCAGAAGGACAGAGGTTCACATTGGCCCCATGGCACGCGGCCTCCTCAGTGGGGCTGTGGCTGCTGCTGCCTTAGGTACATCCTTAGCTGGAGGCAGAGCATAGCATGATCAGATGCACCTGTGATTTTCAATGTGCTTTCCCATTTACACCGTTCTGTTCACCCTGACTGTAATCCTCTCGGGCTGAGCAGCCCAGAGTGCTGTGTGTTTGTCAGGTTACAAAAAGCGAGGCTAAGGCCATGGTGGTGCACACCATGCACTCAGGAGGCTGAGTCAGGAGGATTCCAAGTTCCAGGCCAACCTGGGCTGCCTATGGAGACCCTGTCTCAAGAAACAAAGCAAAAGCCAGGCACGGTGGCACACGTCTGTCATCCCAGTGGCTCGGGAGGCGGAGGCAGGAGGATCGCAAGTTCGAGACCAGGGGCAGTCTGCGTCACTTAGCGAGACCCTGTCTCAAAAAGTGAAAAATGGGCTGGGGGTGCAGCTCAGTGGTTCAGGACTTACAGAGCATGCAGGTGCGAGGCCCTGGGCCCAACCCCCAGTACCACAAAACAAAAACAAAAACAAAAATAAAAAAAGAAAGCAAAGCAAAACAGAACCAAAAGTGGAGGCGCACAGTGGTCGGGTGAGTGACTTGGTGAGGTTGTGCCCCCGGTCAGAGGCAGTGCTGAGACTCTCACTTGACTTTGCTGAGCCCCGTTTTGGCGTCCTGCCCACCTCTGCAGGAGGAGCTGGGTTCCTCCCACCTGCACCACGACCACTCTTCAATTTGGGAAACAGAGCGGTATTGGCTCCATTCCCCCCTGAGCTGGCTTCCTGGAGAATGACATGGTCTTGGGGGCCTGGCCTTTCCTCTCTGTGGCCTCTTCTAGAACCTTCTGTGGACGTGATCCTGTGGGCAGGGCACCGTGTGCCTCTGGCAGCCTGGGCCGACACTTGGGAAAAGTGCTTGGTCATAGTGACTGGCTCTGCTCCCCAGGTGTGCCTGCCGGCTCCAGGTGGACAGGGCCTGGCCTCCTTGGCTCTGAGGGGGCAGGAGGGGCCCTTGTTGGCACCTGCCCTGGCCCACGTGTCCAGGACCCCCACATCCCACGCTGGAATATTCCCTGGGGCGCACCCTGCCAGTGGCCTTGTCACCTCCCAGGGCTGGGTCGACCTCAGCTCTCGCAAGCTTGCACCTGCAGTTGGGAAATCTAAGATACTGTGGTCTGGCGCCAGCTGGCTTCTTTGCTACAATCAAAGCTTACAGCCTGACCTCTGCCCAGGTTGCCAGTGCGACACGATTCTCTGCCCACAGGGTAAGGTCCATAGAAAGTTCTAGAAGAGGACACGGAGAGAGCAAGCCACACCCCAAGTCCATGTTATTCTCCTGAAAGTCAACTCAGGAGAGATGGTGCCAATGCCACTCTGTACTTCCCAAAGAGTGGCCCCTGGTTTTTTCCTTCCTGCCTAGCAAGTTGCTGAACAATCATAAGCAACCCCCAAGTCCAAGCAACTCTGAAGGCAAGATCAGCTCGTGTCCATGTTTTACAGGACCATCCTTCCAGACTTCTATGTGGGGAGAGAGCCGTGGGACCCGTCTTGGGACTGGTCCTTGTTCCCCGAGTGGGTGAAATCAAGAAATGCCAGAGAGATCGATAGGTAAGTTATCTGTGGACATGGCTGCGTTTGGGGCGCGTGCCAAAGAGGAGAGGCGGGGGTTGGGCTTCACCGCCAGATGCCACCCTCTGTCCATTTCTCCCCCGCTCCTGGGAGGGCTTCCCATGGCCCTGGCCCATGGATCACGGCTGCTTCCCTCTCTGAGAGGTTTCCATTCTCCTGAGGCCAAAGGGAGCCTTGTGGAAGTGCTGGGTAGGAGTCCTTGTGTCCAATAAGGTGCTTGTTTGCAAGTGATGGGAAACTCATCCTGAATGCGTCAGCAGTTGAGGGAGTGATTGGTTTATAGGACTGGAAAGAGGTACTGTTTAGCTTCAAGTATAGCTTGGTCTGTAGCTCAAAAGGTATCCCCAGGGGCCATTCTCCTAACACCTCTCAGGTCCATTTATATATGTCGTCTTCATTCTCAGGCAGCTCTCACCTCTGGGTGGCAAGATGGCTGCAGAAGCTCCAGCCTTCCATTACCTCTCTCCCAGCAAGCTAAAAAAATCTCATTTTATCTTCTTGGTTATGTTTGGGTCAGGATGACATCCTTAAACTGATCTTTATGGCCAGGAGATTATTTTTGTCTGACTGGCCAGATTCTTTAGTCTTTAGTGCCACATTCTTTAGTCCTGAAACCAGGAACAGAGTCCCCCAAAGTATGTGGATGAGGTGGGGTGGTTTATCCAAAGCTGAGTTCTGGTGATTCCAGAAAAGTGGGGAGCAGAGCTGAGCAATGAAACAATCCAATGTTTGCTCAAGTCAAAGGATTTTTATAGAAAACCTCTTCTTCTTGTCTCACACAGTGAGGGCAGTTATTCCTGAAATCACAGCATTTAAGAAAAATTAAAAATCAAAAGGACAAAAACTATTGCTTGTTACATTTTATTTCACAGAGTTAACTTAATTACTGCTCTTGTAGCAGTATGAAAATTACTACTTTTATTTTTAGTTTTTTGACCCAGCTATAACACTATTGGGAATTTACCCAAAGGGAGATGAGTCATCATACCATAGAGACACCTGCATCTCCATGTTCAATGCAGCGCTTTTCACAATAGCAAAGATATGGAATCAACCAAAGTGCCCTTCAAC
>VMDO01027157.1:0-25669 GCA_007922755.1 Pedetes capensis
TATATGTATATATGTATATATACATACATACATACATACACACATACACACACTTATCAGAGAGAGAAGGAGAGAAAATGAGAGAACTCAGTGGTGAGAGAGGAAGAGGGCATCTATGTTGTTCTATACCCAGAAGAAATTAAGATATTTGAACAGTGGGGATTTAAAAACAGAGAATTATTAACACCAACATCCAGAAGCCTAGAGAGGAAAATAATTCTGTGTTACTACACAAATATTCTAAATAGCAGGCAGCAGCTATCTACTAAGGCTAAGAGAACAAATAGGAAGAGAGGATTCTACCATAATCTAGAAACTTGTAGATGGAGCCCTGGAACCTGATAGACCACAGAGGAGTGGAACATTCAATGATTGCTGCTCCTTCTGGGGGGTCCTGAGGAGTCTCATGCTCAAAAAACTAAAGAACCCAGAGGCTGGGGCTATGGCTCCTGCTTAAATAGATACTGATAGGACTAAATAGGCAGAAAATATCTTCTCCCTTCATGCTACCTTCAAGGATCCCTATAATGTGTCCTATTGGCATAACCTTACAAACTGTCAGCTAGCAAGAGAGTCTGGGAAATGAAATTTGCATATTTCCAGCCCCATTATCAGAAAGCGGTATATAGAAAAGTGAGCTTAGAGCTGAGAGGCAAAAGGTAAATAATTGGCACAGTTGTTCTTTTTTACTACTCAGTATTTACACATATTCTTCTGTACATGTTGAATATTCATAAGACAATAAACTTGTGTCCCTGTCTAAGAAAATACAATTACCTTTAGTGCAAAATAACACCCATTCTTTCCTAAAAATGAAGAAACACAAAGTGTCATAACAATCTGTAGAAAATATTAATTTTAACTAACTCTTCAAGTTCATTCACTATCCTACCTGATTATTCTGTAATATAAAACAAAGTTGTAAATTAACTACCCAAAATAATTTTATATTAAATAATAGAGGAGCCAAGAAAAGGAAAAACACTAATGTATTCATACATATGGACATATATAAATACACTTGCCAAATTGTATTAATATGGCTTTATGTTACATATATTACATGTTTGTAATGAGCATTAAGGAAAATATGCAGAGTTGTCTGACTCTTTCTCTAATTAGGTACTAGGCTATGATTTGTCTTTTATGTTCTTATCTTCCCCTATTTCCTCCATGCTCCCTTTGCCCCAGGCAACATCACACATATTCTGGTTTTATTACTGATTACTTAAGCTTCCATTTACAGACATGTCTTTATACTCAGTGTCCTGACTTTTCCTGGGTTACATTTGTTCTGATTAAGTTTTACTTTTGAATACTGACATACTGAAGAAAATCTGAGAGAATTGCTTTGGTCACAAACATAATCTTCTCTGGCTCCAGCAACTCAATTTTTCCTTGACAATATGAATGAATCACATTATGTAGTAGAGAACTTCTTTGCCTTTGATTCAACTGCATCAGAAGTCCACAATGACTGCATGAGTCTTGCAACTAATTTTAATGATGCATTGCTTTAATCCAATGGTTCATCAGATTGTCGAGGAAAGTCTTAAATAAAGTTGTTGTTGTTGTTAAAGTTGTGTCCGACTCATAGCGATCCTCATAGGGTTTTCAATGTCAGATTGTTTCAGGATTGCCTTAGGAGTGGGTTGCCATGTACTTTTCCCATTTTTGCTGTGCTGGGACTTGAACTCGGGACCTCAGAGACTGCAGAGCGGTGTTCTGCCAACTGAGCTAAATCCCAGCCCTTAAATAAAGTAGACCTCTGTTAAATCTGTAAAAGTTAGCTTTCTACTATTGTTCATCATAATCCATGATCACATGATAAAAAGATCTATGAGTTCATTATTGGTTGTTATTTAGTTTTACAGTATCTACAACATTGCCACTCATTTATGACAACACTATTCACATTTTTAATGCATTTTTTCTTCTAAATAATTTTTAAAACTCCCCGAGGGTAAATCAAAACCTTAACTCTGATGAATCCTGCATACAGACCCATAGGTCAGTCATTTCATTATTCCCAGTCCTCAATTTCTCAGTCTGGACATGATGTGCATGTGAACACTGGACAATTCAGAGTTCAGCTCAAAACAGTGCTGAGATACAGGCACACATGATTGACTGTTACTCTTGCATGTACTACCATGAGAAAAGGGAGAAAACCTGGTCAGGCTCAAAGAGCAAAGTTTGGCATCTAGTAAGTGACTGGCTTCCAAGCAATCCCTTGATGACTCCTGTGTGTAATTCCCCCTTTTCCACTTAGCAATAGCTATAAGTCTGTACATTTGCTTCATAACACAACTCCTTCCCCAAGGTTAAACTGTTTTTCCTCTATCTATCTATCTATCTATCTATCTATCTATCTATCTATCTATCCATCTATCTATCTATCTATATGGCAACCATGTGGAGTAAATGTAAAACAGTTTATTGGAGAAAAATATACAAGGAAAAAGGACCCTAGAACTGGTCATCACTTCTAGTACTCACTTTCATACAGAGAAGCAGGTCTAAGTCTGATTCATCTGTAATAGATATACCATAAAAAGGGATCCCAGGTTGGATGATTTTAATGATCTATATAACCACAGGGACAAGTGATGGGGAACACTTGGAAGACTATGTAAAATGGGACTTTCCTGTTGGAGGACTGGCATTGTTTGAAATGCCGAGCCTCTTGCGATGAACAAGTGGGAAATTCCACAACTTCCTTGTAGCTAACTCAGACTGCGGAGGTAAGTGCTTACTAAGATTCTGAAAAAGGGTAGAAAATGAGTCTCTAGGGATATTCATGCTTCTTTCCACTCACTATTCTTATATTTCAACATTCATTTTCTACAAGTTGAAAGAGGGGTTGGGAAAGGAGCATTGCCATCATTTCTTTGGGATTACATTTTTAGTCTTCTCTTCTGACTATCTTTGTGGACTTCCCTTTCAATTCTCAGTGAGTGAATTTGGATTTAAAAAATGAGCCCCAATAGTTTATTCTTACTTGCATTCCTGAGGTTAAAAAAAATCCTCTTAAGCTAAGAGTATAAGGGCCTAGAAGTTCTGGAAATAAAGACTGCATAAAAATGAACATGTCAGTCTCAAGATCTTATCTTGCTAATTCTACAAGGATTTTCTTTATTGTAACATCCATTTAGCACAATGTAAATGATGATTTATTGTACAACCTTTGGGTAGATATTAGTGTAAGTTGAGTTTTTCATGAAATGATTCATTCACAGAAGCTAAAAATGAAGATAATACATTAAGATTCATTTCATTTTAATATTGCTGTTTAATCATGACTACTTCTTTAGGCTTAATCATTAAAAATGACTTGATGACTTGGGGTCGATTTATTAATTGACAAATGAAACTGGCTTTGTTCATTCATTCTCAAAAATCTATAACTTTTTATCATTGAAATGTACATATGAGACCCAATACAGAATAATGAGAAAGCTATTTAAAGCTGAATTAGTCATAAAAAAATGATAAGCAAAATAAAACAAAGATCTAATTTAGTACCAATAGAAAACTGACAGTCAACTACATGGTTTTTGAGGTTCACAAATAGGACCCTAAGTATTAGAAATATTTATCCTAATTTCTTAGAAAAAGAAATTAAGAGTAGGAAACAGTAAATAAATGCCCCAAATGCCACCTAAGAAGTGTGAAGGCCAAGACTTATATCTAGATTGAACTCACTCTCTAACAATATCTCAGTATGAGACCAAAGTGCCTGAATTACCCACTATTCATTTATCCAGAATAAGTAGTTCAAAGAGAATTTCCCTAGCTATATGTACAATACACATATTTTCTGAGGCTTATTGTGAAATTCATTATTCATATAGTTCTTCTAATAAGAAAAATAAACGGGCATAACAGAATGGGAATACTGAAGGATATTTTTCTCATTTTTGAGTTTGTTTGACTATAACAAGTAAAGTTTTTCTCATCTCAAAGAAGTATTTGTTGTTGCTTTTAGGTACCATCAAGTCAGTGTCCGACTCACAGCGACCATACATACAACAGGTGAAACACTATTGTTAGTGCTTCTCTGCTATTCATAGGGTTTTCAATAACTGACAGTTTTGGGGGAGTGGGTTTCTGGGTCCTTCTCCCAAGCCTACAGCACCCTGTGTTCCCAGGCAGTCTCCCATCCAAGTACTAACCAGTCCCTATCCTCCTTGTTGTTGTTGTTAGGTGCTGTTGAGTTGAGTCCAACTCATAGCGACCCTATATACAGCAGATCAAAACACTCCCCATTCTATGCCTGGCACACCAGCTTATTTAGATTAATTAAGCCCATTGTTGAAGACACTATGTCAATCCAACTAGTGGAGGCTTTTCATTTTTTTTCATTGACCTGCCACACTCCCAAACATGATGTCCTTCTCCAGGGATTGGTCCTTTCTGACTACATGTCCAAAATATTTAAGATGAAGTCTAGCCATCCTTGCTTCCAAGGAGCACTTTGGTTGCACTTCCTCTAGAACAGATCTGTTGGTTCTTCTGGTAGTCCGAGGTATATTCAGTAATCATCTCTAGCACCATAATGCAAAAGTATCAATTCTTTTCCTGTCTCCCTTGTTTGATGCCCAGCTTTTATAACCATATGATGCAAATGAAAGTACCATGGCACGAGTACCAATGGTCTTCAATGTGACATCTTTACTTTTCAATACTTTAAAAAGATCTTTTGCCACAGCTTTTCCCAAAGCAATGTGTGTTTTGATTTCCGACTCTGCTTAGTTCTGTGATCTGATGGGATTTGATGCCACAGTGATACGGCTGCAGGCAAAGGAAGTATTAAGCAGGTTATAATTAAGAAAACACCACAATGGCACCTATATCTTAAGGAAAATTAATGAAGCTCCATAATTATCTAACTTATTAGTTCCAACAAGGTATGAAAACATTGAGTCACATTTGGGACAATTTCTATTGATTACTACAAAAGCTATTTGTTGTTATTGTTATGGGCCATTGAGTCGAGTCATGTCTTGCTTGTAGTGACATTCAAATGGTTTTCAATAGCTGATTGTTTCAGGATTGCCTTGGGAATGGATTACCACATCTTTCTCCCATTTTTTTTTTTTTTTTTTTGGTGCTGGTAATAGAACCTGGGACCTTAGAAACTGCAGAGTGGCACTCTACCAACTGAGCTAAATCCCAGTCCCACAAAAGCTATAGGGTTGGCTATTTCCTCCTTTTCCTTTTAATATTTCTACCTAGATATAAAGATGAACTAAAATTTTCACATTGAATAATTATTACATTTAAAACTTCTTTTAATTGTTACTTCCATAAGTCATAGAGAGCATATGAAGGTACTAATAATAAATGTTTTCTAGTAGGATCACTCTAATCATCACATAAGTCAGGATACTATCAGTCTATGTATTGAATAGATAGAAATTAATGCCTGAAAACATGAACTGTGTTTATTGGTATTTTTGAGGAAAGAACTATTATTTTAACCATATTGACACATACTACATAGGATTAAACCATGTACATTGTCTGTTATAACTCCCTAGTATAGGTCTTCAGTAAAAGCTTCAAAGATATCCTCTGATTTACTACAGTAAAGAACTATATAGATAACAAAATGCATAATTATATAGATAGATAGATAGATAGATAGATAGATAGATAGATAGAGATATATATTATACACACCAGGTACACATATGCACTTTTGAGTCCCTGAATTCCAAAGCTTTAATTCTGTCTTCTCCCGTTGAGTCTGTCAGTTTTCTGTGCTGTGGAGGCTTGTGTGTTGCTGTGATATTGAAAGATATGCTACTGGTATTTCAGATATCTGCAGGATGACCCATAGTGGACAGGTTTCAGCTGAGCTTCAAGACAAAAACAGACTAGGGAGAAGATAAAGGCTAATACACTCTTGAAACAATTAGCCATTGAAAAACTCTATGAAAAAGCAGGGAAACACTGTCAGATATAGTGCCAGAAAATGAGTCTCCAGGTTGGAAGGCACTCAAAAGATGACTGGGGAAGAGTTGCCTCCTCTAAGTAAAGTCTACTTTAATGATGGAAATGGAATAAAGCCCCAGGGACTTCCATTTACTGATGAGGCATGACTCAAAATGGGAAGGAAAAACTGTAAACATCCAATAATAATTGTAATGTAGAATGTACATAACATGAATCTAGGAAAATTAGAAATCATCAAATGGGAAATGGAGCACATAAACATCATCATTCTAGGCATCAGTGGGCTAAAATGGATTGGCATGGGTTATATTGAATCAGATAATCATAGTCTATTATGTTTATGATAACTGATTAAAGAGTAACAGGGTTGCATTCATCATCAAAGAAGACATCTCAGGATCTCTCCTGAAGTAAAATGCTGCCAGTGATAGAATAATACCTATATGCCTATAAGGAATGCCTGTTAGTATCACTATTATTCAAATTTATGTATGCACCCATAAGACTACAAATGAAGGTAAGGAAGGTTTTTACCAGCTTCTATAATCTAAAATAGATTGAACAAACATGCAATCAGGATGTACTGAAAATTACTGGTCACTGGAATTCAAAAGTTGGAAACAAAAAAGAAGGCACAGTATTTGGAAAATATGGTCTTGGTGACAGAAACAATGCTGGAGAGGGCATGATAGAATTTTGTCAGACCAATGACTTTTTCATTGCAGATGCATTTATTGCACTAACATAAATAGTGACATGGAAGTCACCAGATGGAACATAAATGAACCAAATCAACTACATTTTTGGAAAGAAACAATGGAAAAGCTTAATATCAAGAGTCAGAACAAGATCTGGTGCTGATTGGAGATCAAACCATCAACTGCTCATATGCACACTCAAACTGAAACTGAAGTAAAGTATAAAAAGTATATGAGACCAAAGGTGCTACCTTCAGTAAATCCTACCTGAGTTCAGAGACCACCTCATGAATAGGCTTCATGCATTATACACCAATGATTGAACATACCTTGTGGAAAGACATCAAAGACACCATAAATGAGGAAAGCAAAGGGTTAGTAAAAGACAGGAAAAAAGAAAAGACCAAATTATATGACAAAAGAGACTGAAACTTTCCCTTGAACATTGAGCAGCTAAAGTAAATGGAAGACATGATGAAGTTAAAAAACTAAACAGAGGATTTCAAAGGGAAATTGAAGAAGAAAAAATCAAATATTATAATGACATGTGCAAAGAGTTGTGGATAGAAACCCAAAATGGAAGAATACATTGTTTTCCTCTCAAGATGAAGGTATTGAAGAAAAAAATCCAAGACTCAAGTGGCAATAGTGAAAGATTCTACAGGGAAAATATTAAAATGATGCAGGATACATCAAAAGAAGATGGAAGGACTATACAGAGTCATTACACCAAAAAGAATTAGTGGATGACCAACCCTTTTAAGAGGTTGCATATGATCAGGAAATAATGGTCCTGAAGGATGAAGTGGAAGGTACTTTGAAGGAATTGGTGAAACATAAGGCTCCAGGATTGATGGAATACCAGTTGAGATGTTTCAACACACACATGCAGCACTGAAGGTGCCAATGTGTTTATGCCAGGAGATTTGGAAAACAGCTACCTGGCCAACTGACTGGAAGAGATCCATATTTGTGCCTATTCCCAAGGAAGGGGATCCAACTGAATGTGGAAACTATTGAATGATATCATTAATATCACATGCAAGGAAAATTTTACTAAAGATCATTCAAAAGTGACTGCAACACTATATAGAGATAAGCAACTGCTAGAAAGTCAAGCTGGATTCAGAAGAGGGCATGGAAACAGGGACATCATTGCTGATGTTAGATGTACATTAACCAAAAGCAGAGAATATCAGAGAGATGTCTATCTATGTTTTATTGAATATGCAAAGGCATTTCACTGTTGAATCACAATAAATTATGGATAATATTGTAAAGAATGGGAATAACAGAGTACTTAAATGTACTCATGAGGAAGCTGTCTATGTACCAGGAAGCAGTCATTCAAATAGAACAAGGAAACGCTGCCTGGCTTAAAGTCAAGAAAGGTGTGTGTGTCGGGCCTGTATCCTTTTGCCATATCTCTTCCATCTTGATAATGAGCAAATAATCCAAGACTCTGGAATTTTATAAAGAGGTACACTGTATCTTAATTGGAGGAAGACTCATTAACAACCTGCATTATGCAGATGACACAACTCTGCTTGATGAAATTGGAGATGATTTGAATCATTTACTGATGAAGAACAAAGAACACAACCTTCAGTTTGGATTTTGCCTCAACATCAAAAGAACAAAAATCCTCACAGCTGGGTCGGTATGCAACTTCATGATAAGGGGAGAAAAGACTGAAGTTCTACAAGATTTTGCTTTACTTGGTTCTAAAATCAACATGCATGGAAGCAGCAATGAAGAAATACAAAGATGCTTTGCACTGTGAAAATACTTCTTTAAATTCTGAAATGTAAAGGTGTCACAGTGAAGATGAAGATGTGCCTGCTGCCATTTTCAGTTGCATTATATGATTGTGACTACAGAATGTTGAAAAGGGAGACAGGAGAAGAATTGATGATTTTGAATTATGGTGCTGCAGATGAATATTGAATCTACTATGGAATGCCAAAGGAACCAACAGACTTGTCTTAGAAGAAGTACAACCAGAGTGCTGCTTGGAAGCAAGGATGGCTAGACTGCTTCTGACATATTTTGGACATGTTGTCAGTAGGGACCAGTCCCTGGACAAGGACATCATATTTGGGAGAGTGGCAGGCCAATGAAAGAGAGGGAGACCCTCAACCAGATGGATTCACACAGTGGTTCCAACAATGGGCTTAAACATAAAAAAGAGATCATGTTCCTAGGACAGAATTGGGCAGTGTTTCATTCTACAGTACATTGGGTGTTATGAACTGGACCTGACTCCATGGAACCTATCAACCTCAACAATTCTGTCATTTCATCAAAATCATTATATTATTCACTTATAAAGCACTCACAATATGAAGATTATGGGTTTAAGTATTGTTTAGTTTTATTTCTGTTTAATATAAGAAAAAGACATTTCTCTAAAAGGCTTCATGGTCCCACTTATATTATCTAGTGGATGTGAATCATAATTCTGTCACTTCCTATACATACAATTCGTTTACCTTTTCTAACTATTTCCAGATAAATGTTATTCTAACACATCCCAAACACCAGAGCTAGGTTTTAGCTTTCTTGTTAGAGTTCCACTATGTGCTCTCTGAGGCCCTGGGTTCAATCCCCAGCACTGCAAAATTGTAAGAAGGACATAGCAACCCACTCCCAAAGTAATATCAAAACAATATGTCATTGAAAACCCTATGAATAGCAGAGAAGCAAATAATATGCTGGGTATGGCACACTGTCAAGTGTGTTTTGCTCTGTTGTGCATTGTTGTTGTTGTTGTTAGGTGCCGTCGAGTCGGTATCCGACTCATAGCGACCCTCATAGGGTTTTCAATGGCTGAGTGCTTCGGGATTGCCTTGGGAGTGGATTGCCAGGCCCTTCTCCCATTTTTGTGGTGCTGGGAATTGAACTCAGGACCTTAGAGACTGCAGCGCGCTGTAAGTCAGACTGACTAGACAGCACCTAACATCAACAACAACAATGTATGATAAGAGTGGATTTTCACACTGGGCTCACCAAAGTACTTGAGAAAAACTTTAATTATGAGATTTCATGGGTGTTCAAAGCTGGGTAAGTACATATAAAATGTGCATTAGAGGAATGGCAATGTTAAAAATGAGTTATTTTAGTAGGAATAGTGTATTTCTGTTCTACCAATTTGAAAAGTTGATATAATTAGGCTATGTACATAGTTTATCATAATAGATGTGTATTTTTCCTTAAGAACTTTGATTTCTAAAACTTGCCAAGTTATACTTGATAAGATTTCTCAGTATCTCAACATAATTATTGGTTTTACACAGAAAATGAAGATGTCATCCTATGAAAACAGGACTGTAGGCTGTTATAAATTACCATATCCTACTCTGAATTATATAATGTGTGGGAATTTCAGGCACACTCTGGTTCCCATGACAACATATTATGGGGGTGTGGCAAGGGCATGATGGCCAACAAGACCTTTTTAGACTCTTTATGAACAATACCATTTCATCTTTATTCAGATATTTTATTTCCAGATGAGAAACACAGAATATGTATGGACTGTGTTCAAAGACTGGTCCTTGTTCTTGGTATAGCCTACATTTACCATTGTACTAAAAAGATTTATGGAAGTTATAGCATTAATGTGTTACTGTACTCTATCTATTCTCTAAATTATGTCCTATAAAACAAAACCAAACAAGGAAAAACATTATGTAAACATTATGAACAACAGATCAAAATGAGCCACTGCCTAAAGGAGAACGTCCCCAATTCTGGAATAGGTGCTTCAGCAAAGGTGACACTAAAGTGCAGTTTTGAATGCTACTACACCTCTCTATGATCGACCTGAAGAAGAATCCTCAGTCCCTGTCTCCCAAATCACATTGGATTGATAAAAATCCCACATGGATTTGGAATGGTATCATGAGAAGTAGCTATGAGATGCCAGTATTTGGATATGATTTAACCCCTTTGAAAGTCATGTTGAAATTTCGTTCCTGTTGTGGCAGTCTTGGGAGATAGAGCCTTTAATAGGTGATTTTGCCATTAAGAAAGATTAGTGTATTTCTTGTGGGACAGGATTAGTTATATCCTGAGTTTGGCTTCCTCTATTCTCTTTTGGTTTCTCTTCTGCACACACTGGATTACCTCTCTGCTTTCTACCATGAGTTGAAACGGCATGAGTGATTCATTAGCAGCTGAGCAAATGCCAGAACCATATGACAGGACTTCCTAGACTCCAGAAACATAAGCCAAAATAAACTTCTATTTTTTTATAAATTACTAAACCTCAGGTGTCCTGTTATAGTGTTGTAAAATGGATTAAAGCATGAAGTTTTGAGAAGGCTAATCCTAGGAGAAGAAAAGATTCGCATTTATAATTACACATTGTAAAGTTGCTTGGGTATTTGAATGGCTCTAAGCTGGGAACTTTTAGAATATCAGTAAGTTTAAAAGTGGGGTGATGAGTAAGGAAAATGACAGAGTAGTCTTCTTAATGAAGCTCATATGCTGAAAACAGTTGAGAGTAAGTTCAGCATAGGTCCACGGATAGAAGTAGACCAACTGAACCAAAAGCCAGATTCAAAGACTTCTTAGTGTCCTGGGCAGTGTTAGAAACTGAAAGATCTGTCAGGGAACTGGTTAAGAGTTTGCCCTATTCGAAACTAGTTGAGAAACATGGGCTTTGAACCTATAACTAGGCAATTCCTACTTGAAATATTTTTTGGCACATGCAAAGACTATTTTAAGGCATATAAAAGTGTGCAGAGTACAAGAAGATTTTCAGAGATAGAGAATTTATATTGTGATGCTTTCTAGAGATGAATAGATCCAAAGAATTATGGATCCTCATCATAAGATGATACAAGCTGCCTAAGCACTTTTGGCTTATTTTCAAATCTTTGAAAAAAATGATCTGAAAAACCTCACAGTGCAGCTGGAATTGTCAGATAAGAATTAAATATGAGGTACAGTAGTTTGAGTATGGTTTGTCCCATCTGAAATTCATGTTGAAATTTGGCTGCCATTGTGGCAGTGTTGGTGCAGGAGCCTTTAAGAGACAATGAGGGCTACCTTCCTTATTTCTGAATCAGGAATTTTTTATTGTACTAAAATGAATATAACCCTAAGTATTATATGAATGGGAAGATAATAAATCATTTCTGCATATCAGGCAAGTACCACATCTGTTTATTTTTCCACTCCCTCCCCTCTGACCAAAGAGAGAATATTCAGATGGTGTCATACAATATACACTTCACATCCAAGGCCTTTTCACGGTTGTTACTATTGTCTAACCCCCAAACATCTGTCAATTTGCCATACTGTTGGGGTTTGTGCTATACTGTGGGGGTTTGGGATGAGGCTGAAAGATATGTCACCAGTACCTCAGATACCAGCAGGGTCACCCATGGTGGACAGGTTTCAACTGAGCTTACAGACTAAGACAGACTAGGGAGTAGGCACTGGCAAACCACCACCTAAACAACTAGACATTGAAAACCCTATGAATAGCAAAGAAACACTGTCAGATATAGTGCCAGAAGATGCCGCCCCCAGGTTGGAAGGCACTCAAAGGATTACTGGAGAAGAGTTGCCTCCTTAAAGTAGAGTCTACCTTGATGGCAGAAATGGAGTAAAGTCCCATAGACCTCTATCTGCTGATGTGGCATAACTCAAAATGAGGAGAAACAACTGTAAACATGCATTAATAATTGGAAACACAGAATGTAGGTAGTATAAATCTAGGGAAATTGGAAATCATTAGAAAAAAATGAAGCACATAAACATTGACATTCTAGGCATCAGTGAGCTAAAATAGAATGGCATGGGCCATTTTGAGTCAGATAATCATATGGTCTACCATGCTGGGATTGACAAAGTAAAGAGAAATGGGGTTGCATTCATCATCAAAAGTGACATCTCAACATCTGTCTTGAAATATGATGCTGCCAGTGATAGAATAATATCCATACACGTACAAGGAGGCCAGTTCATAGACTATTATTCAAATTTATGCAAATTTAAGACCACAAATGAAGAAAGGGAAGATTTTTACCAGCTTCTGCAATCCGAAATAGATCAAACATGCAATCAGGATGTACTGATAATAACTGATGACTGGAATGCAAAGGTTAAAAACAAAGAAGGTGGCTCAGTAGTAGGAAAATATGGTCTTGGTGACAGAAATGAAGCTGCAGATCGCATGATAGAATTTTGTCAGACCAATGAACTTTTCATCACAAATACATTTTTTCACAAACATAAACAGTGACTATAGACATGGACTTCTCCAGATGGAACATACAGGAACCAAATTGACTACACCTGTAGAAAGAGATGATGGGAAAGCTTTATATCAAGTGTCAGAACAAAACCAGGTTCTGATTGTGGATCAGACCAACAACTTCTCATATGTAAGTTCAAACTGAAGCTGAAGAAAATTAGAAAAAGTTTATGAAAACCAAGACATGACTTCCAGTATATCCCACCTGAGTTCAGAGATCACCTCAAGAACATGTTAAATGAATTTGACACAAATGATAAGAGACCAGATGAGTTGTGGCATGACATAAAAGATATCATTCAAGAAGACAGCTAAAGGTTATTAAAAAGACATAAAGAGACATTGGATCTAGCCCTTGAATATCGAGTGGCTAAAGTAAAAGTAGACATGATGAAGGAACTAAACACAAGATTTCAAAAGGTAGCTTGAGAAGACAAAAAAAAAATTTATAATGACATGTGCAAAGAGCTGGAGGCAGTAAACCAAAAAGAAAGAACACACTCTGTGTTTCTCAATCTTAAGGAAGGGAAGAAAAATTTCAAGCTTCAAGTGGCACTAGTGAAATATTCTACAGGGAAAACATTAGACACTGCAGGAAACATCAAAAGAAGATGAAAGGAATACACAGAGCTGTTATACAAAAAAGAATTGGTAGATGACCAACCATTTCAAGAGGTTATATATGAAGAGGAACCAATGATATTGAAGGACAAAGTGGAAGCCACCTTGAAAGAACTGGCAATACACAAGGATCCAGGAATTGACAGAATACCAATAGAGATGTTTCAACAAAGAGATGCAGCACTGGAGGTGTTAATATGTTTATGCCAACAGATTTGGAAAACAGCTACCTGGCCAACTTAGATGGGAAGAGGGGAGGGGGGAAACATAGGGGAGGGTAAGGGGTAACCTATATGAATAATGTCTATCAAATTGCATATATGAAAATTGTCACAACGAAAGGCATGTCAAAATGAGTCACATTATGATGTACATTAAAAAAAAAGAAGAGATCCAACTTAGTGCTTGTTCACAAAAAAGGGGATCTGAGTGAATGTGGAAACTATTGGACAATATCATTAATATCACATACAAACAAACTTTTAATAAAGACCATTCAAAAATGACTGTACCAGTATATAGACAGAGAATTGCCAGAAAATCAAGTGGGATTCAGAAGATGGTGGGGAACCAGGGACATCATTGCTGATGTCAGGTGGATATTAGCTGAAAGCAGAGAATATCAGAAAGATGTCTATCTATGTTTTATAGACTATGCAAAGGCATTTGACTGTGTAGATCATAGCAAATTATGGATATTCTTCAGAAAATGGTTATACCAGAGCACCTAATTGTACTCACGAGGAATCTGTATATGAACCAGGAGGCAGTTCAAATAGAACAAGGAAACACTGCCTAATTTAAAGGTGAGAAAGGTGTGCATCAGTGCTGTATATTTTCATCCTACCTCTTCCATTTATATGCTGGGCAAATAATCCAAGAAGCTGAACTTTATGAGGAAGAACACAGCACCAGGATTGGAAGAAGATTCATTCACAACCTGCATTATGCAGATGACACAACTCTGTTTGCTGAAAGTGAAGAGGATTTAAAATGTTTACTGATGAAGAGCAAAGATCATAACCTTAAGTATGGATTGTGACTAAACATCAACAAAACAAAAATCCTTACAACTGGGTCAGTATGCAACTTTGCAATAAATGGAGAAAAGAGTGAGGTTGTCCACGATTTTGCTTGGCTTGGCTCTATAATCAACGCCCATGGAAGCAGCAGTCAAGAAATCAAAAGGCATATTGTTCTGGGAAAAGCAATGGCAAAGATATCTTTAGAGTATTGATAAGTAAAGATGTCACATTGAAGATGAAGATACACCTGATTCATGCCATGGTATTTTAAGCGGCATCATATGAAGTGAAAGCTGGATGTTGAACAAAGGAGACAGGAAAAGAATTAATGCTTTTGAATTATGGTGCTAGATACATCTATTGACTATACCATGGACTGCCAAAAGAACCAATAGATCTGTCCTAGAAGAAGTGCACCCAGAGTACTCCTTGCAAGCAAGGATGGCTAGACTGCATCTTACATATTTCGGACATGTAGTCAGGAGAGACCAATCTCTGGAGAAAGATATCACGTTTGGAAGAGGGGAAGGTCAGCAAAAAAAAAGGAAAACCCTCCACTAGATTGATTGACACAGTGTCTGCAACAATGAGCTTAAACATAAATAATAACATGTGCCTGGCACAGAGTAGGGAAGTGTTTTGATCCACTGTACATAGGGTTGCTATGAGTTGCACTGGACTCGATGGCGCATAACAACAACAACAACTATTGTCTAAGGAAAGTCACAATTAGTAAGAGATAAAATTACAAAAAATTGATCCTGAGAAAGTATTCTCATATAAATCAGGGGAAAACTAAAAACATTAAAGGTTCTAACAAGGAAAATATGATAGTTGTCTTCTCAATTTAAAATAATAGGGAAAAAGAAAAGGTATACTTTCTTCAAATCATTGTTAAAGTAGCATATCTCCTCTCTGAATTCCATACATTCATTAATTTATGCCTTCATCTAACAATTATTAATTAGTGCCTACAATATATCTGCCTTCAGCCATAGCCCTGTGGCATCCGATCGCAACAGATCTTGGAAGCCAAGCAGGGTTGGGCCTGGTTAGTATTTGGTTGGGAGACCGTGTGGGAACAACAGGTGCTGTAGTCTTGGGAGAAGGACCTGGCAACCCACTCCCAAAGGTCAGTCTGTCATTGAAAACCCGATGAATAACAGAGAAGCACTGATAATAGTGTTTCTCCTGTTGTATGTAGGGTTGCTATGAGTCGGATACCAACTTGATGGCACCTAATAACAACAACACAACATGTCTGGAACTGTGTTAGGTTGTAGAGCAAATGTAATGCAATATATAGGTGATAAAACACAAACACAAACATTTCTGGACTATTGGAGTTTACATTCCAGTATGGGTTGCGTGGCAAGACAAATATATGCCAGAAAGAAGCATGTTACAGAAAATAAATAGCATGGGGAAGGAAGACAGGGAGTGGGGGATGGTGTCAGAGATGCCCCTTATTCATGGAATCATGAGGTGATGGGATATGAGAGGTAAAGATGCCCTGTGTACCCTTCCCTTCTTGGCATGACTGCAGTAAATAAGGGTAAACAAAATGATTGTGGTGGTTTTGATGCTCCCAAAGTTGTGGTTCTGGTGAGGCTGAGTGGACTGAGGACTATGCCAAACCATTCAGAAGTCTAGGCACCTCCTTATCATGCAAACATTGATGTGGAAGCTAAGAGAGCGATAGAAAAAGATAAAACAAATTGTATGTAACTAATTTAAGGAGAGAAAAAGACATTTAGAGATGTTACTATTGAGGGGCTTTCAGGAAGATAACTGTTTTTAAAATTTTGAATTTACTTTTACTTTCCATTTAAGTCAGAAATAATGCAAAAAACTCAAGGGAAAGTTAAACTCTTTCTGAGGAATTCAACTTTACTAAGTATACAACCCTTTATTTAAAAAATAGAGTGAGCTTGAGTATTTGTAAGTTTTTACCAAGATCTAACAAACTTCAGCACAAAGAATGCAAGAGGCACTTTTAAAAGAGAAAACAAGTGTTTATTTCTCAAATCCACATGTGCTTTCTATTTTTCAAAGAACAAAGCACATTAAACAATATTCCCACTTCTCCCCAGCACTTCTTGTTAGGTGGCCTGCAGTTGGGTCTGACTCCTAGCGACTCTACATACAGCAGAGAAAAACACTACCAGACATTATGCCATTGCAGGTACTATTGTCAATACTTCTCTCTATTCATAGTGTTTTCATGGCTGATTGCTTTTTGGGAGTGGGATGCCTGGTCCTTTTCCCAAGCCTATAGGACATGGTACTCACAGGTGGTCTCCCACCAAAGTACTAACCAGGCCTGACCCTGCTTAGCTTCCAAGATCTGAGGAGATTAGACACCAGGGTGGTATGAGTAGAGGCTATATCTCAGCACTAGCATTTATTAATACTACATGAGTATGGGCTAATTTCCTACAAGATAGAAGAGGCAATCATAGAATCTAGATTTAATACTCATGCCAATTTGTAGCTATCACTGAGAGAGGTTTAGAAGCCATTAGAAGGATCCGAGTGACAATATGCAATTTCCTGATCAAAACCATGTAAGTAAACACTTTTCAAATCTCCTGCCTTACCTCTGACATTATTAAGTAAAAGAACCATTTTGGAGCAATCCAAGAAATAATACAACTACATAAACAAGGCACTGTATTTAATGAGAAGCCTATGCACAAATCAACAAAGCAATCAGACAAAAACAAAATGAAAAAAATACATACCTCTATCCACTCACATGTACACCCCCAAAATCATTTTATTAGACCTAGGTATTTTATGCACTGTGGACAACTCTTCCAAGTTTTAATGGATGTATTGGTTTATTGTGAAATTTTGATTTTATGATGTGATTTGTTATAGGAAATCAAAAATTAAAAGGTAAATGAGTATACTAATATGTTTCAAATCTTCCAAGATAAAATTGGCCTTTATTCTACCTCTGCACTCCACATGTCACAATGTTGTTTTTAAAATGATGAATTACAGCTCCATAGAAAATATGTTAGATTTGTACACGGAGATCACTCTAATAATGTGATTCAGTCAAAAGATATTTCATCTCTTGTGCTCAGAAAAGAAATGACAGATTGCTAAAGGAGGATAAACTTTTGATTAATAGAAATGCACACATGGCTACAAAAATGATTTATTGAGAATCTAAATAAAGCTAACATCAATAATATTAAAGGACATTTAAAAAGTCAAGTTTTAAGAATTGGCCTACTCTCAAAATTCAAAATGCCATATTTTTCAGAATTTTATGCAAATGATTATCTTCCCTCTTAGTTTTATCATTTCTGTAAGCATTCCTAAACAAGTCAATGTTTGGTTGTACTTGATATTTAAGGATGACATCATATAGCATATTTTGTTCAGATATTTAATTGTACTGGCATTATGTCTTTGATATTCATCCATGCCACTGTGTTCAGTTCATGCATTTTCAGTGTTGTGTATTTTTTGGATGAATACATTATATTTTATTGTTAGTTCTACTGTCAATGGGCATTTGAGTTATTTGAAATTTATTTTTTACTTTTACTTAGAAGGATGCTATAGGCATCTTTATGATTCCTGGCATCATGTTCAAGAGTTCCTCTAGAGTATATAATTATGAGTGGAATTTTAAAGTGGTAGGGTATGTGCATATTTAATTTTATCATGTAATACCAATTTGTTTTATAAAGTGTGGCTACCAAGCAATATTCCTAGAATATTCTAGAATATATGCATCTTCTTTTTTCTTCACATCCTCACCGATACTTAATTTAACAAAGTAAAATGGCAATCTGGTGAAGAGAAATCATATCTTTTTATTATTATTACCACTAATAATAAGCCTAAGCATCAATTCATTTATTAAAATTTGCTGTTTCGTTTGTGAATTATCTATTTGCACTCTTCTCAATTTTCTATTGAGCCATTTTCCTTTACTTGATACAAGTACTTGATATATTTTAGTTATAATACCTCACTAGTTATTAGCATCACTGAGAGAAGTACCTTCTCTCAAATTTAGTCTTATCTTTTAACTTTCCTCAAGTTATATTTTGATGAGGTGTTTTTTTTAAATTAAACTTTGTGCATTGAGATAACTTTATATTATAATGCAGTTGCAAAAAATAAAGGATGCCCTGTGTCTTTCAACTGGTTTCTCCCAGTGGTAACAACTTGAGAAATTCATTATAATACCATAACCAGGATATTAGCCTTGCTATGCTCAAAATACAAAACATTTCCAAATAAACAACGATCCCTCACGTTTCCTATTGATCACCACACACATAGCCATTTCCATCACTCTCTTTGTCAATAATTAGCATGTTAGTTAGACTATAATTTTTTAAATTCAAGAATATTTAAATGCAATAAAATATGTAAGTTTTATATTGCCTTTTATCTCTCAACTTAGTTTTCTAGAGACTTCTCTAGTTTAGGTTATACAACAACAGAATATTCATTTTGATTATAGTTCATGACATGGGTAAACCAAAGATCATTCAAACATTGAAAGATACGTATAACAAAAACAACATATTGTTTTTAATGTTTAGTTATTAAGAGCAAAATTACTATAAAAATTTCTGTACAAGTTTCTGTGGAAACATAATTATTTATTTCTCTGAACAATACATGTCCATGGGTATAATTGCTATGCTATACAGTAGTTGAGTGTTTAGTTTGTAAAGTAACTGGTAAAATATTTTCCTAAATGGTTTTATTTTATATTCCCACCAGCTAAGTAGGAATAATGTTGTTTTTCTACACTTTCACTAGCACTTAGTATTGTTAATTTTTTAAAATTTTAGCCATTTTGATAGGTGGATAATGATTGCTCATTGTAATTTCAATTTGCAATTCCCTAGTTACTAATAAAATTGAGCATATTTTAATTTTTTATCTATCGTATTGTTTCAGTGCCTGCAGCCATAGCACTGTGGCCTCGGATCCTGTCAGATCTAGGAAGCTAAGCAGGATCGGGCCTGGTTAGTTCTTGGGTGAGAGACCGCCTGGGAACACCAGATACTGTAGGCTTTGGAGAAGGACCAGGCAACCCACTCCCAACAATCAATCCTCCATTGAAAACCCTATGAATAGCAGAGAACCACTGACAATAGTGTTTTGCCTGTTGTACATAGGGTTGCTATGAGTCAGATACCGACTTGGTGGCACCTAACAACAACAACATTGTTTCAGCACTGAAATGTCACTTTATGTCTTTCATGCATTATGTAATTGGAAAGTTTTATTGAACTTTTTAACAGTTTTCTTGAGGCATAGTTGTTATAGGAAGAACTGCATGTACCGAATGTAAACAATTTGATGAGCTTGAATATATGCAATCATCTGTGCAACCATCAACACAATTAAAGGAATAAACATTTATCAATTTCAAAAGGATACTCTTGTGCCTTTGGTTTTTTGTTTCTAATTGTGTGTGTGTGTGTGTGTGTGTGTGTGTGTGTGTGTGCATTAAGAATACTTAGTCTGAAATTTACCTGCCTAACAAATGCTTAAGTGTACAATACACTATTTTTATTTTTTATTAATAATTTTAAGTGCATAACTTAATAGGTCTCACTTATATTTCCATACAAGCTTCCCTTTATGCATTGTTCATGGTCACATCTCCCTTACCCTCTCAAGACTCCTTCCTCCAAATATTTGATTTATTGTGATGTTTAACTCTAAAATTTTTTGTTGATTTTTTTTGTGTGTGGATGTTCTCTCTACTGATGAGAATGAGGGATTGAAGTCATCCATTATTATTTATCTGTATCCATCTGTCCCTTTAAGTCTCTTTAATAAAGTTGGGTGTACGGATGCTCAGTGCATATACATTTACAATTTTTATATTTTCTTAGTCCATTGCTCTCTTTATTAAAATGTAGTGACCTTTGTCTATACAGACTAGTCTACTTTGTCTGAAATAAGGATGGCTACTCCTTCTTTTTTTGGCTTCCAGTTGCTTGCTATATCAATTTTCATACTCCCACCTTGTCTGTGGTTGTCCTTGCCACTAAAATCTGTTTCTTAAAAACAACAAATTTTTGGATTTTTTTAAATCTATTCAGCTAATCTATATCTTTTGATTGGAGAGTTAAGACCATTTATATATAGGAGTATTATTGGGAAAGGTTTGCTGGTTGTTGTGTTGGGGGGTTTCCTATTTGTTTCATATACTATTTCTTTTTTTCTCTCTTATTTATATTCTGGGTTTGCTAGTTTTTTGTATTAGACATGATTGGTTCCAAGTTCTTTTTAGTTTGTCTCTTCCTCCCATGAACTTTATTCTTCCCTGTGCTTTCATGTTAAGCACTGTCTTTCTTCCTCCTGGGTATGTAGGATTCCTTTAAGTATCTTCGGCAGTGCTGGCTTGGTGGTCATGTATTGCTTTTGTGTATGCTTGTCTTGGAATACTTTTATTTCTCCATCAGATTTAAATGACAATTTTGATGGACATAATAATCTTAATTGATAATTCCTTATTTTCAGGGACTGACATATATCTTTCTGTCCTTTCATAGCATTTAGTGATTGTGCTAAGAAGTTTGATGTAATTCTAATGAGTTTTCTTTTGTAAGTGAGTTGGTGATTTTCTCTGGCAGCTTTTAATATTGCTTCTTTGTTCTATGATCTTGGCATTTTAATTATTACGTGTTGCAGGGAAATTCTTTTCTGGTCAAATCTTTTTGGTGTTCTAAATATGCTTCTTGTGGTTGGATGTCAATTTCTTTTCTCAGTTTGGGAAATTTTCTGATATAATTTCACCAAATAAGTTTTCTATGCCTTTAGCTTTTATCTCAGCTCCTACTACTACCAAATAGATTCTTCAGATTTGTCTCTTGATCATGTCCGAAAGTTGTTTAAAACAGATCTAATTTTTTTCCTTGTTCATATCTGAATGCAGTATTTCTTCAATCTTATATTCTATCCCTGATATTCTATCTTCTGCTTCCTCTAGTCTACTGGTGATGCTTTTCACTGTGCTATTTGATTTACTGAGTTCTTCATTTCCAAACTTGCTATTTTTTTTCTTGTTTCAACATTTCAATTTCCTTGCTGAATTTTTCATCCATTTTTCTGTCTTTGTCTTCTACATTGGTGAGTGTCTGGTCTTGGTCCTGTATTGATTTCCTTACTTCATTCATTTACTTCATACTATTACAAGTAGACTTTTAAATTATTTGTCTGACATTTCCACTGTTCATTATCTTTGGATTCAGTGGTTCAAGAATCATGGTGTTTTTGAGAGGATGTGTTGCCTTGTTTTTTCATGTTTTGTTGTGTTTCTAATTTGTGATTTGTGTGTCTGTAGGGATAGATATTAGTTCTTGTTTTATATGAAGATCTTCTTAGTGAGCAGCATTCTCTTGAGATTGCAATCTTCGGTGCCACTCTCAGAGAGAAAGGCAAACCATTATAATAGTTACAATACCCAACCAAGCCAGATATAGAAACATATGTAAAATTGCTTAATGCCATATGGTACCACTAGTGTCCATAGAACAGAGAATGGCAATAATAGTATTGAGTAAGCTATGACATTGCAAAATACTTAAGACAGAGGAACAAATAGAATTTGCCTGAAGTAAGGTAGGGGAGAGAAAGGGAAGACAGGAGGATGCCATAAGGTTGAAATAAAAGAAAGGAAAAAGAAGATCTACAAAGGAAATTAATGGTAGAAAGAGGGAGGGGAAGTAGCTAAAGATGAAAAAGAGATTGTACATTAAAGAAAAAGATACATACTCAGAATTAGGCAAATATAGGCAGAGCAATAAGAAATTGTAAACCCACAAGATTTAAACTCTAGCAAATAAAAAAAGAGATGCAGAAAAAGGCAGGTAGGCAGAAAAGGAAAAAAGAAAAACATGAGAATTACATTAGAACAAAACAGAAGTGAGTAAATGAAAGTTAACAAAGAAAAGAGGGAAAACATAAAAGAAAAAGAAAAAGTAAAGAAAAAAGAAACAGACACCACCTAGCTCCCCTGAAAATTCTAGCATCTCTGGGAGCTGAAGCAGGAGAATATTGAGCCCCAGGACAGAGGCAGCCTGTACAATTCAATGTGATCCTGTCTTAAGAGCAGAAATAAGAAAAAAAAAACAAACCTAGGGATACTACATGGTGGCACAGCAATTGCCCCAGCACAGTGGGAATCAAAAAAAAAAAAAAAAAAAAAGAAAGAAAGAAAAAAGAAAGGAAGAAGAATTGAAAGTGCATTGAAAGTACTGGAGGAACTTCTTTCTGTGGCCTCTGATAGAGTCTGTTAGGTAGAAGTGGTGGTCAGTTGAGGATGAACTCTTTTTATCTGACCATACCTCAGAGTTGACAGTCTCCATAGTTCCTCTCAGGAGATGGAGCCATCTCCTCTTCCCACTGGGTAGGGCCTGCTTCTAAGCAATTTTCCAAAACCTCTTGCTGTGTGAACCTCTCAACATGTTAGCATCCTATCTACCCCTCATTGCAATTGCCCACTGCAGGTGTGCAGTTCTCTGGGTCTATGGCAATTCACCCCTAGATTCCCCACAGGTGATATGCCTTTGTTTTCAAGCCCTCTGTATAGCTCTGTCTGGAGCCATAGCACCCTAGCATCTGATCCCAACTGATCTCAGAAGCCAAGCAGGGTCAGCCTGGTTAGTCCTTGGATGGGAGACTACCTGGGAATACCAGGTGCTACAGGCTAGGAAGAAGGATCTGGCAGTCCAATCCTGAAACAGCCGTTGAAAACCCTATAAATAGCAGAGAAGTACCAGGAATGGCACAGTATTGGGGAGTGTCTTGTTCTGTTGTACATAAGGTCGCTATGAGTCGGACTCAACAGGACATCACCTAACAAAAACAAACAAATGGGTAGCTCAGTCTCACACAAAAGGTTCCCTCTCTGGATGGCACCTGGTCACAACCCTCTGAGACATGTAGCATGGGAAAAAGAGTCATTCCTTCAATGTAAACCCCTGATTCAGGTAGAGCCATTGTCTCAGTAAGTCCCTGGAAGAGTTCAAGGGTTGCAAGGACTGTGATCTTGTCCTGTGGGACTGGCAGTCTGACAGGTCTGGCTGACCTCTTTGGATAAAGGCTCCATTTCCCCTCCTGCACAGGAAGCTACATCTGGAGACATGTCCTGAGCAGTCATTCTCACTGTTCAACTCCCTTCTGCTTCCTGGGACCATTTAACAGTCTCCTCTGTCGGTTTCTGTGCTTCTCTAGATCTTTCTTTGGAAAAGACTCTATTCCTTCCTATTGTGAAAACTCCTTTTTCTTACTATGTCACACAGAGGCTGCCTTTAATTTGCCATCTTAGACCAGAACATCAATACAGTATTGCTAATTACACATACAATGTCTTTACAATTTATTCATCTTGCATAACTGAAAATTTATACCATTAAACAACTCCCCATATCTGCCTCCTCCTTGTTGTTGTTAGGTGCCGTGGAGTCGGTATCCAACTCATAGCAACCCTCATAGGGTTTTCAATGGCTAAGTGCTTCGGGATTGCCTTGGGAGTGGATTGCCAGGCCCTTCTCCCATTTTTGCGGTGCTGGGAATTGAACTCGGGACCTCAGAGACTGCAGCGCAGTGCTCTACCCACTGAGCTAAATCCCAGCCCTGCCTCCTCCCTAGTCCCTTGTTAATGACAATTCTATTCCCTGGTTCTAAGAGTTTGACTATTTTAGATACTTCATATGAGTGGATCATGCAGTATTTAACACCTACAACTGGCTTATCTACTTAGCATAATATTCTTCACATTCATTCATACTGTCAAAATTTGCCATGTATTCCATTGGATCCTTGCAACATATTTCTTTTATTCATTCATCTATCCATGGACACATTGTGTTCCAGATACTGTGAATACTGCTAGAGGGAAGATAGGAACACAGGCATCTCTTTGAGACATTAATTCCATTTCAAAATGGAACTGCTAGAAAACATGAGAGTTCTATTTTTAATTGTTCTGAGGAACCACCGTGCATAATGGCTTCACCACTTTACATTCCAATGCCAAAGCACAAAGACTCCAATTACTCCATATCCTCACCAACACTTACTTTTGCCTTTTTTATTGGAAATTTTTAATGTACAACTTAATGTGTGTTTCATTCTGACATGCATTTCATTGTGACATTTCCATGTATGCATTTTGTTGTACATTGCACAGATAAGTTCCCCCTTACTCTCTTGTGCACATCCTCCCCCCATTTTACACCCCCCTGCACCAAAGACCTCTCTTCCATTTGCATGTCTTTTTGTGGTAATATTTTTCTATATATCCTTGGATCCCAATTATGAGGGCATTATCTCATTATGGTTTTGATTTTCATTTCCTTGGTGATTATTAGTGTTGAGAATATTCGACTGGACAACACTTAACAGCAACAACAACAATCTTTTCACAAACCTATCGACCATTTCCATGTCTTCTTAAGGGAAATTTCTTTATTACTCTAGGTGTAGAAGTCTTAATATCTGGTATATATGTGCATTCACTTCAATGTTCTGTGTTTCTTAAGGAAATTTCATTCACTTATACATCTGCATACACACTTTCAATTCTACTAGGTTTAAAAGTTTTCTTTTTTCGCTTGCTTGAAGTTTCATATTTTTAATTAAACTAAATAAGTATTTGAATATTGTTATTGAATCTTGTTATTGTATCCATGAATTTATTTCTTAGTTCAAATTTATGCATTTCAAAATAATGTCATTTTTTGTCTTTATAAAATGAACTTCTTCCTACATATCATTTTTTATTATAATTTCCATGAAATGTAACTGATTTGTGCATGGATCTTATATCTAGACTGCCTGCTAAATTCACAAATTACAACTCTCTCTTCTCTTTGTCCCTCTCTCCATATATACAAATAATTAAAGAAATTACAGTGGAGTTAAATTTCCATGTAAGTACACATTGAGCTCCATCCTACAAGTTTTTCTGTTGTTTTTCTCATGTGTGCTTATAGGAGAGCAATCTAGATTCTTTCTATCAAAACAGTAGACGTTTTCAGCTTCTTTTATTTGTATTCTCTCCGGTCACCTCAATGCTTCCAGTACATATTAAA